>SCLH01001998.1:112577-127504 GCA_004367855.1 Oikopleura vanhoeffeni | reverse complement strand
TATAACGTAATTTTCGAAAAAAATAATGCAAACAAAAAGGATTCGATATTTATCGCAATTTATCAAAACGGCCCAAATTAAATATATTTTTCTAGGATATCTCCGAACTTTCAAGGATAAAAAATTCGTCTACATTCTCACCGATGCCTATCTCGGAGGAGATTTGTGGAGAACCCTTCACACCAAAGGACCCTTTAACGACACCGTTGCTCGATTTTACATCGCCTGTGTTGTTGAGGCCTTTTCTTATCTGCACCAGAGACAGTATGTTTACAGAGATTTGAAACCAGAAAATCTAATGGTTGATAATAATGGTTATGTTCGAGTGGTGGATCTTGGTTTTGCCAAAAAAGTTCTCCCAGGACATAAAACATGGACATTCTGTGGAACTCCAGAGTACATCCCACCAGGTAAAAAATATTATTACAGTCATACACCTCTAACTGGAACACCTTAATTAATGGTTTAACAAAAATTGGTTATAGTTAGGTGTGCGCAGTTCGGTGATACCCTACAGAACTAACTAAAACTGTAGTAAACATTTATTTGCTATCGGGGCCCCTTGGCATGGGGGTGTGGGGTAGATTCGCCACAACGTAAAAAGACGATTCCGCAGCAAAAAAAATTTGTCCAAGATATGGTGAGTGTATCAGAAAACCTCATTTTAAGCATTTATTTTCGATTTGAGCGATAATCAGCTCAATTTTTTACGTTTTCTTGTGCAAGGATCGCTACTCACATAAAGGATGTTTGCTATTTTCTGAAACAAAATTTTTTGAAAATAAAATGTGTCCGAAAATTTTCGGAAGAAAATTTGGGTGTACATTTTTGACGAAAAAGTTGGCGTAGGCGGACACTTTATCAAGGCGAAAAATAGTTTTGGTCCAATACCGCTATGAATACTTAATTTTATTTTTTTCATTTTATGCCGAACGTTGTCACACGCATTCATTGCTCATAGTTGAGAACAAGAATGAGTTGAGTCAAAGAATAAGAACACCACTTTTGAGGAAATTTGCGAATTGGTTGAAGTATGAAAAAAATTGTGGGTCGTTGTGGTTGAAGCATTGAATATGAGTGGCGGCAGCGAGCTGGCGGAATAAGGGGTCGGGTCACGTGGTCTAGAACTCGTTTAATTCGTTCAGATACAGCAATAGAAAACTGCAAGAAGTTTAGGAATAAAAGCTAACGTTCTGACCTTGGGGTATTATAAATAACAAATCTGAGGATTGATATTATGGAAAGGGCGTAAAAAACAGTCCGCACGCGTTGCTTATTTAGTTTGGTATGGTAGGAATATCGGAATTCGGTGATGAAAGTGAAGATGCCGTCTGAGGAGCGTAGAGAGCAAAACATGAAAAAAACGACAAAATTAAAAATTGGATAGGGACAGAAGTGATGGCAGAGTCCTGTATCTTTTTATGGCAGACAGTTCGGTTGAAGACAATGTTGGCTTAATGACAAAAAAATTCTTGGGAGAATCATATTACATGAATTTGTGACTGTTTTATGATATTTTTAATAGAAGACATATACTTAAAAAACAAAAAAAAAATGTGATGATTTGACTTGATTTCAGCTGGTCAAAGCTTGCGTGAGCTACGTTATTGATTTTCGGTTTAAATTAACAAATCTGAATTGCATATTAAGAATGAGAATAGAACAGTTCCGCCGCATGTTCGTTTTTTTGATTGTTTCTTGAAATTCGATCTGGAGAAGTAAGCAGAGGGAGAGAGCAAACAGTAAAAAATCAGTACGAAATTCAATTATTAGGACTGTAATAATTGTACAGTCCTTATATTTCCAGGCAGACAGTTTGGTTGGACGTAAGGTTTCTATGACAATCTATGGTTCAGTCAAATATAGGACATCATGGTGGCGACCATTAGAGCGGTCTTATGATTTTAAATTGACAAATAAGGTGAAATGATTTGCTGCATTAATCAGCTGCAAAGCTTGGGTAGGAGCTACTTATGGCTTTGGGTATTATAAATAACAAAATCTGAATGCATATTTTAAAAATAAAAAGGAAACAGTCCGCATGGTAAGTTTTTTTGTTTCTTGAATTCGATTTGGACGTAGCGCGGTATAGAGTGAGGCAGCAAAAAATAACAAAGAATCGAACAGAAAATTCGAGAGATAGGACTTGGGCGAAGAGTGAATGGAGTACTAGTTCGCTAGTATAATAATTCTATGGCAGAGCAAGGGAGTTGGATTGGACAAGGTTGGTCGCGGTATGACAAAAATTTGGAGTTAATATTACACCATGGACCGTTTTTGTGAGTTTTAATTGGAAATTTATAGGCGAAGAATTTGGACTGAATGGTTCAGCTGCAAAATTCTGGCATCGTCCGATTAATGCTTATTGGGGAAATGTATAATAAAAAATCTGAGGGTGGCATATGTTGAGAAAACGAGAGGAAACATTTGTCCGCGATAGTTAGAGTGTATTTGTGTGTGCTAAAGTCGGCTGGAGTTAGCGTAAGAGGCAAACGATCAAAAGTGCGAGACTAAATTGAGTATTCTCAAGACGGGAAAAATCATTAGCACAGGGAAAAGTCCTTATAATATATCAATTGCAGAAACGTGTCTTTTTAACAAGGGTGCCTATGACAAGAAAATTGGCAGTGCCATATTGTACAGTGCATTGGAACCGCTGTTTAGATAATGTGAAAGTGTGAGTACTTATTTTCCTGAATTTAGGTGCTAAATATTTCCGGTCTCTCCCTGTCCCCTGGTATGATAAATAAAAAATCTAAAACATTATTTCAAAGTGGTTAAAACAATCTGTTCGCTTTTGTGAGATTATCGACATGGGGGTGTTGAAATTTGGGTCGCAAAGCTGTGGGGATGAGAGAGTAAGTAAGTATTAAAATGTCAAAGTAATATAGTTAAGTATTATGTAATTTTGAGTGACAAATGTTTTCAAGTTTCGATATGTCTAATGATAGAGAATTTGGAGGTCATTTTTACACCATGTTGAACTTGTAATGATTTTTTAATGGGAGTCTGGTATTATTTATGATATTTATTGTTGTGATTTTTGATGACTTAAAATCAGTTAAATTTAAAAACCAGTTTTTTTGCTCTGCGTTAATAAAGAAATTCGCAGGTCGTTTTCTTCTGGCATTGTGTACTTTGTCATAGGCACATTGGATTTAAGCGGATACGCGCCCAGATTTCGATGCATATTCACGTTTTTCTGTAGTATAATATACTCGTGATTGTAACCTGAGCAATTCTGATAGATTCCGTATCATACTTGAATGGCACCAAGTAAACATCTCGCTCCATCAAATAAATTTCTTTGCGATGAGACAAGATCTAGTGGTTCTCACATCGCTGTGTGAATTTGTCGTAAGTATATTAGAGTTCGAGATTTAAGGTGATCATTGATTTTAAATTACGTTGTATAGTGTAAATTTTTTTCAGGTCGAAACCGCATCGGGAGAGTATTGTGGTTAATATTGCGCATAAAATATTGTGTACAGCTTCAGTTACGTAGAAAGCTTGAAAGTTCTGCTGTCGTTATAAAATCTTGCATGTCTATACTATCTGAGGTAACTTTTAATCGCTTTTTTAGTCAGATCAAGTGTAATGACACAAAGTGTCCAGAAGGACGAGGCCCATCTTGCAATTCAAAAGGTGATTTTGTTCTTTTTTCTGATCGTCAAGTTTGTATAAAACGCCATGAGGGTATAACATATCTGTTTTGTGCTAATAAGGAAATGATTCACGCAGCATATTGCATATGTTCTGCAATATTTTTCTTTTTTATTTCGATACCATAAAGTGTAGAATTTGACAATGCCATGTGGAGCCCGAATTATAGTTTTGAATATATCTCGAGAGTGTCATTTTTGCAGTCGGGTAATAAAAGGGTGGTATGCTCGGAGAATTGCAGAATACAAGTGGTTCTCTCTAATGAAATATGTTCAAAGGAAATAGTCAAATCAAAGTTTTAATTTCTCCGCTGCTCGCTAGAAGTCAAATTAACCTTAAGATTGTATTTGGTGTTCTTCAGTAAAGTTGAATTTCTGGAGAGGATGAGCGAATGTATATTAGGAACTTGAATGTACGTGAAGCCAGTGTCGGAAACAGGGGGTTGTCGTAATTAAAGACTCTAAAAGTGCTTAGTTCTCTGTAGATAGTCAACTTTCGTACAAATATCTTGTATCAAATTGGATATCATTTGTGATGCATCAAGATTATATATCATCGAGCGCTTGCTTACTGAAATTCGTTTTAAACTTTCAAATTGTTCGGACGATTGATGGGTTTAATTGTCAGTGAGGCATTGCTCGAATAACCTTCAAACAATTGTACCAATTACTAGAATTATGCGACTGGTAGCGATTGAGACTTGTTTGTCGGAGGTGACGGTGACGAGGTAAACCAATCATTTTCTACTTTTCTCTTAAATTCATAAGACGATTAAATTTCTATTTTATAGTTTGTATCGAAATATCTTCACACATTCATGTTGTGTGTTACAGCTGAGAGTAGCCTGAAAATAGCGCCTTAAATAAGCATCCTATGCGATTGAACTTCTTCTTCGTGAATTCGAACATATATCTTCGATGAGAATCCTGAAATAATTCAATTGCTTTATCACGAAAATATGATCTTGTAGACAACGACAAGGAAAAGTTGTTGTAAGAGTCGATGGCTACAGTGTAAGTAAATTGCTTGATATACAACTTGTTGGACAACAGCAAATGCGACAAAAATACACGCTTATATAACTGTACGGTCAAACCGGAGAGTGATGCTCTTCAAATATATCAACCAAAATTTTTTTCGTAAAATTTTAACCATATAATCGAAAATTTTCTTACCTAATCATTCAAAAAAATTTAAAATTAATTTTCTTTATGGAAAAATAAAGTGACAAAGTTTTTATATACGCATATTTTATTTGCGCGGCTTATAAGCGTGTAGCTAGTAGAGCTACCAAAAATTGGAAGGAGGCAGGTACATCCAAACCCTCGGTCCTGCCTTGTTGAATAAAAAACCGGTTTATTTGATGAATAAAGCTTAACCTTGAATGGACGCCCGGCGCCGCCGTGATGTCGAATATTAAAATCATTTCAATGTCAGATAGAACCCGGCCTCACATAGTGCGCTGATAAATGTGGGGGAGCAAATTTACTTTGAGTTGCGTGCCGCCAACGTGAATTTTCAAAGTATAACGAGCCGAGATATAATTTATATTATTGTTTGATCTCAAACTTGAACTGAAATTAGTCGAAAATCGTAAAAAATGATTTTGGTATTTTGTTCAACCAGCTTTTAAAAAAGTTTGGAGTCACTCAAAAATTACCACCCTCCACAACAAACTTAATGCTGCGATGCACAAAAAATAAGAACTCCACCATTATTTTGTCCTGCGATAAAAATACTTTCGTGCACATATTGGCAGACTGAATCAAGCAAATTCGTTTGCCTGTATTTCAATTAAAAATCTGATAACTGGTCCATGGTGTGTAATAGACCCAAATTTTTGTCATAAGGAAACTTGTCCAAAAACTGTCTGGGTCATAGGGAAATATAGGACTGTGACTTATGTCATTTGAGTCTTTATATTTCAATGTTCGTTGATTTTGTGGTGTTTGCTCAATCTACACGCTACTTACAGACTAAGTTGTATACAAGAAACAAACAAAAGCTTAACCGCAATGCGAGGACTGTGTTTCTTGTTTATTTTTGAATAATTGTCATTCTAGATGTTTGTTATTTGATAATAGCCTCCAAAGCCAGGGAACGTAAAGAAGGCTTACTCAGAGGCATTTCGCAAGCTGAAATCAGCCAAATTGCAGCACTCTTATTTTCTTTAAAAAATCATAAAACCGTAATGGTTGGCCCCATGATGTCATTGAGACAATGCGAGAATTATTGTCATAGAAACCTATGTTCAACAAACTTGTCTGCCATGGGAAATATATGGAGACTGTACTATTATTACAGTCCATAATGATATGTATGAATTTCGTTATTGTTTTATGTTTTGCTCTTGTTACCTGCGTACTCATATTCGAATTTTCAAGAAATCAAAAAAGGAAAGAAGGGCCATGCGGATCTGTTTTTGGGCATTCTTAATATGCGAGTCACGATACTTTAATAGTTATAATACCAAATAACATAAGCGTAGGCTCAAGCTGCAATGTGCTGTTGACACAGCTGAAATCAGCAATCATCACCTAATATTATCTATTTAATAATATATCATACAACAGGCAAAATCTGTTAATATGACTCCATGATGGGTTGTGTCAATAGCCAACCTTGTTTCACCGAACTGTGGTCTGCCATATTAAAATATACAGGACTCTGCCATCACTTCTAATGCTCCTGTATAAAATGTTACCATTTATGTCGTTTTTCGATTTTGCTCTCATACCGCTCACGGCGTATACCGAAAAATTCGATATAAAAAATAAAAAAAGACGTGCGGTACATGTTTGTGCGTGGTTCAGAAATAATCAAATTCAGATTTGTTATTGAAGGATATAGTAAAGGGCAGCAGGCGATAAGGGCCTTTACCAAAAGGACTTTGACTAGTTTATTTTTGTTGTCTTGTTCAGTGAAGAGTGGGTAGAACGACGTTTAGAACACGGATGAGCCGACTTTCACATTCCGGCTCGCTGGGACTGCATTTTTCTATGAACTACCAAACGTACCAATATTGGTTTTTTTCAAAATTCGAAAGTTCGCTCGGAAAAGAGTGTGTGTCCTTATGTCTGGTGAAATCAACCAGATGCGTGTGAAGCACCGTGGAGGAAAAAATGTGCAGAATGCCGATTTATTATTTTTAACGTCATTTTCGCTGGCCAAAATAAGAATATTCGATTATTAATTCGTCGTAGTTTTTATTGTCGAGATATGTATTTTTTCAGTTTTGGGTGCTCATCATTTCAATTTAAACTTAGAATTTATGACGCCTGTGCGCACCCTAGTTAATGATGTTTCCTACTCTCCCCAAACTTACATTCTAAATAATAACATAAAAACTTGTTATACTATGCTCGACTTATTTGGTGTTTTATGGAATATATCGATACAAGGGTTACAAGTTACGGTTTGTGTTTTTATGGATATTTACATCTAGGAATTTTAGATTGAAAAGTTAACAATAGTCAAAAAATAGTGTTACAAAAAAAGTTTGTTAAACTGCTGCTTTATTTGATTTGTATATCCTAAATATACTGAATATACCCACTCAATCTTCGTTAGAAAACTTTTTTGGGTCGCGTAGTTTTACCGAGTTATTTTAATTTTTGATGTTGTTTTGAGGCTACAAGCGTGAGTGTATAATTTATTATTACATGTTCATACACCTGTAACGGAACACACTGTAATTTATAGCAATTTGCGCTCAATCTGAAGCGCTGTATGAATAGGACTTATTGTTAAGTTGGAGGTTTCCTAAAGCCAAATGCAAGAGACGCTATCTTTCATACCTTTAAAATTGTCTGCAAAAGACTTTTAGGATTAGGCGCAATGATTTCAAATGATTAAGGTGTGTTCTCAGTTTAGAGGTGGTTATGGTGAGCTGAATAATATTGTGTTTACCTGGTGTAGTGACTCATGCGTTAACCACAGAATGTGCACATTGTGTTTATTGTTGCCGGTGGTGAGGAACTTATTTTGGCAAAACCAAAGAATCCACCCACTCGAACATAACCATTATGTATCAAACCATATAGGAATTTTCTGGTTTCAAGATTCTCTGAAAACATACGGTGATCATCTGGTAGCACAATGATAAGAAGGCGAACTCAACAACACAACAGTGCGCATGATTAAAAATCGAGGGAACGGGTGTCGGTTAAAGAGTTCCTTTGTGATGAAGGGTTACTCCAGCAAGACTTCCAGAGATAGGCATCGGTGAGAATGTGTAGACGTAAATTTACTTTATCCTTTGAAAGTTCCTGGAGAATTCCTAGAGATAATATATTTAAGTTGGGGCCGTTTTGTATAGAATTGCGTATAATATCGAATCCTTTTTGTTTGCATTATTTTTTTTCGAAAATTACGTTATAGTCAGGTACATTAACTTCTGTTATGCAATTGTATATAATCTTAGGTGCGCACCGTTGCACGCGTTGCCTATATCCACTGATGTCCAACTTTTGCTGATATACCGCCTGGGTCGGGGGCTGTTAGGAAAAGAGGTGTGTTTTAAGGTAGAGGACCGGGATATTCCAAAAGTGATGAATAGGGATATATAAACTTATATAACATCAAATAAATGGTTAAGTGGTCTCATGGCTGTTGTGAGACCCTCACCTACGTTAATTTTCTCAGTGGTTTTTAGGGTTGTGTCTTTGCTCTCATGAAATGCCGTAGTAGTCAAAGGAATTCGTTCCGACGACCGAATGCTAGTATAGAATGCATTATTCACGTATTGTAGGGACTTAACTGGATGATATATGTGTTATATCCCTTGTCTTCCAACCAAGTGCGCTTGCTCAGTAGTCTAAAAGTGGTGTCGCCTCTTGACGTTTACATTCGGATTTTCGGAAATGTGATCAGTTATGAATTCCCATGTTAGATGTCATTAAGTGTAGAGAACGGCATATATAAGTCGACACGAGCGTCGCCGATTATTATTACTATTCGTAGCACTTTATAAGGTTTGCGGGCTGATTCTGACTCAAAAGGATACAAATTGGCCAAAAATATGTACCGGTTTCCCAATATCAGCATTTTGCCGAAAATTAAAAAAAAATTTAATTCCCTGGGCGCTTCTCCGACAAAATAAATTTCAGTCGGCTAGGAGTGAATATGTGATTGGCACACGATAAAAAAAATGGTGTATGGCAAAATCACTAGTGAAAACAGTCTGTTAAAAATTGTTTAGAAAGTGAATAGAATTTGGGCGCATAGTCAAATATTTGTTACAGGCCAAATTCTCTGGTCCTCTTACTGTTTATTCATTCAACAATTTACGGAACCACCTGCTCCAATTACAGTTTGTCTATCTCACTTAGGCATTTCCAAATTGTAGCATTTCAGATCATAATAACTGATACGAAGTTATGCATAATTTGTTTAGAAAATTAGCAGTGTAGGGTGAACCCCTGATCCAAGCGTATGATAACTTTTAGGCATTTAGGATGTGTATCCTGGATCAGAAGTGAATCATAGAACGATACATTGTTATATTAAGCAAGTTAATATACAAAAAGAAAACTTAATTAAATCTGACACAAAATTGTTGAATTATAATATAATATAAATTCCATATAACTCGTGCTATGCTCAGATGTGTAAGGGATATAGAATACATAAGCAGTCCTGATGCGCCCGTGTAAAGCGCATTTCAAATTGTTTGTAAAAAATCTGTTCCAGTCTTTAAGTGGTTCAGGAGGGGAGGATTAATAGACCTATTATAAGGGTCGGTGCATTTGTTTTCTAGTTTTGAAATCAACTTTTATTATCGATTGTTTTGTCAAGTCTTGTATCAGAACGATTTGCTTTAAGTTGGGGTGCGGGTGGCACTAAACCCGGCATTCCTGGGAGTCAATTAGAGTTACGAGATAGTAGGGTCAGTGTATATTTTATTCATGATGATTATAGTTAGGCGTGAACGCAGATATTAAAATATGTTTGCTCCTAAAGCCATTTTATCATTTTAGGAAAGATGTTGATGATCGAGGTTTTTATCTTTGAGAAGGTGCGTAAGATAATTTTTGAAATGAAAAATCAACAGCGGATTATGAAAATTTCCGCATTTTTTGTCCCAAAATGTGTTTTTTTGTGGTAATAAACTTAAGTAATCTGTGAAGGTGGTAAAACCAAAAAAAATTAGCCACTATAACTTTTTTCATGGATGGTATATTAGGGAGGGGGCTCAAATCAAAATGTATTCTCCTCCTTGATTTTCAATTAATGTAGCGAAACTTAACAAATCAGCAGCTAAAGAAGGTCTGTCGAGAATCTTAAACTCGTTAGGACTTTAGACAATAGAGATCTGTACCCAGACTAACGGTTATGAGCCAACGTATTAGGGTGCCACTACTTTATAAATCAGGCCATCATGAGCCAAGGGTTTCTATGATGCAACAATACTATTCAATAGGCGTTAAAATAATAGGTTCATGCAATTGGCGGAATAAAATAAAATAAAAATAAAAATGCAATTCGATGACAACAAAGAGGCATTTTTAATGGGGATGTATGAATAGATTAAAAGAATCGGCGGCGAAAAATGTAACCCCAGTGACGCGGCAACAGGCATCATCATACGAATTTAAACGTTTTATTTATATTTTGAACTACTGTTAAGTTAACTTGTTCAAAGGGTTTTCCTTAGTTTCCAGTTTAACAATTATTGATATGTTTTCATCCAAAATAGTCTAGTAAATTGACTCTGAAATTATTGTTTAATATCATTATTGTTCTAAAACCAGAGGACGAGTCACGCCTACGCGTACTCTCCTAAACCTTCATTCATTCTAAGTAATTTAATGTTTCGGAAGTTTTTGGCTTCTAGAGGTGCTCTATTCTAACCGGAGGCCAATTTTCACAAATATACAAACAGAATAATCGTTGAAATTAAAAAAAAACTAATCGGGTAATTATTCATTTTTCTCACCTTCTCGCTCGCCTACGCAGTTCTTAGTATCAGCATTTCGAAAGCATATGACTTCTGGAGATGCTTGCTCTATTTAAACTGGAGGCCATAACTGTTAATGCCATTTAGAGTCTTTAGAAATTCGTTACCGATTCTTTCTAAGGGGTCTTCGCTGATTTGAGTACTTTTGAAAAAAATATATTGGTTACCAATGTACAGTAATTTGAAAAAAGTACTCAAATTACGTCAAAAAAAATTCCAGGTCAACTTCAAACGTTTTTAAGAACTTTTTCTCATACCAGGAAGGTCTGAATAAAATCACCCGTGACGAAATTAGGTCCAAAAATAAAGTTGAAAATATGTCATAAATAAATCCTGTATTTCTTGAAAAATAAGATCACGGTGACGTTGTTTGGAAATATTATTATGTTCAAACTCCTTAAAAATTAGGTGTGTGATTAGTCCTCAAAACTTTTCGGCGTTAATTTGAGCTTACTATTTGGGTACTTGGGCCAAAACCTTCATTTCTTAATTTGAATGGGTCACGTGATCGCTTTTCGGACTTGAGTGTAATGTAAAAAAATCTTAAAAAACTTCTAAGGAACCCACTTCACTTCTTTCAAAATTGATTTTAAGCAATTTTTGGAAAAAAACACGTACTACTTTTACCAACCTTATTCCTTAATATACGGTCACGTGATCATTTTGGGGGCTATAGTGTAATGGGAAAAAAGTCTTAGAATTTTTTCTTGTCACGTGAAAAGGTTTGAATTTTGTGATTAAAAAATTTTTGCAAAAAAAAGTACCTGTAATACAGTTTAAAATTTTCAAAAAAAAAAAACGCCCACAAACGTCATTTGTTTCAAAGTTTATCGGTAACTTTTAAACTGATCTTTCATTAATGTTTAAGCATCGTAAAATGCCGATTTAATGGTGAATGGCCAACTGTGGCTAGAATCGAGGTCTACGAGTTAAGGAGAGTTTCTGGCCAAATTTCTTTCTCTGTTTTCTATTAAATCGTGGTTTCGATTTTTCAAAAATTCACAAATTTTCAACTTATTTCATATTAAAATTTTAACCGATTTGTCTGAAACGGTTTTAATTTTTGGACAATGTACAGGTTTTTTGACATTGTTTCCAGAATATTTATTTCCAGAATTATTCTGTGTTTTTTGCTTCTACATAAAAACTATATAAAATTATTTTGTTTGGGCAAAAAAAGTTTTGGCGTTTCCTAACCTAGTCTTAAATGACCACACATTTTTTATAAGTTTTTGAAAAGGAAAAATGGAAAAATGCTCCGGTCTTAACTGGACACTCTTTTTACAACTGAGAGGCACTTTTGGTTTGGAAAATGAGTATGGCGCTCCATAAGCATAAACCCTTTAACCCACATACTCAGAAGTTCAAAACAGTGACGTACCTCAGCCTGGCCATAGTCTGGCCACCTGACTTTAAAAAATTTCCATTTTTGGGTATTTTTTTATCCCAAGTATCGTAGCGAATATATTAAACTATTAATTTTCGAACGCGTTCAACAATTATTTGATAGAAAAAAAGTTATCAAAATCAATATTTTTCGTTTTTTTTACGATAATTTTTTTTATTGAGCAGATATCGTATTTTCAAAAGATGATTTTGTGTCTAAAACCTTTAAATTGAAGAAAAACGGTAATGAAATCGTTTCACATATAAATATAAAAAATACCGCCTGAGTGTAAATTTGCCGCGCGTTATTGAGGACCTTTTGCATATTTTTTGCTTCGTTAATAACAACGGAAAAAGTCAAGTTGTGCGACAAAAAAATACCAGAAGAAAATTTATTGAAGGGACCCGTCGCGCCGCTTCGTTTGTGTCCGACGTCTTTGACCAAGGTGTCAAAAGTAAACAGTATCAATTAACATTATAAGTTATCGCGACACTTCAGTTGTTATTTTGCACAAAAAAAATGATATCATTTATATTTTTCGCAAGAAATGTATTTTTTCGANGTTCCCGCTGCGCACCCTAACTATAACCAATTTTTTTAAATACTAAAAAAACTTTCAAGAAGGTTTTCTGATATTTGAATATTTAACTTTTTACTTGACTGATGGAACTTTATTAAAAATCAAAAACTTTTATTATACCAATTCAGAAATCATCTCCAACACCGGTCACAACATTGCTGCTGATTACTGGTCATTGGGTATTTTGATCTTTGAACTTTTGTCCAAACGAACACCATTCCGAGCTAAGGACGATTTGGCTATTTACGAGGGAATCTTGAGAGGTATCCATAGTATTCAATTCCCATACAAAATTTCCAGAAAGGCCGAATCTCTCATCAAGGTAACAACATGTATTTACATGACTTTGGTCATAAAAAATTTTAATTTCGTGAAATCTTTCAAATTGTGCTTCAAAAACCGTTCTAAAAATGATATAAATTCAGCGAAATATCCTGTTCCAACCCCTTTGAATCAAAAACGATTTTGTATTGTAAAAAACGTATTGTACAACTACGTATTGTACAATACAAAATTGTTTTTGATTCAAAAGGGTTGGAACAGGATATAAGGCCAAATTTTGACATTCGGAATCCGATTCGGATGCCCGAAATCTGAATTTTTAATTTATGCCTAGAGGGCGCTAAATCGTATTTTGTTGCTTTCTTATTTTAGCGCTAGCGCCACATGTGGTCGAAATTGGCCCATAGTTAACAATACTGTTGCCAAAAAAACATAAAATATCATGTCAAAAATACGATTTTAGCGATTTAGCGCCACCTGTGCAAGAAAATAAAAAAAGCATGACTAGAGTTTAATATATTTTTAGGCCCTATGTCGGCAATGCCCCTCTGAGCGTATCGGTTACCAAAAATCTGGAATCAACGATATCAGAAAACACCGATGGTTCCAGGGATTTGATTGGGAACGACTCAACACTCAGAAAATCCCAGCTCCATACGTGCCAGAAATCAAAAATCCATTTGATAGCTCGAACTTTGAGCGAATTAAGGAGGAAGACCCAAAGAAAATTCCAGATGAAAATTCGGGATGGGATGCCGAATTTTAATTAATGTTTTCAAAATCAAGCAATGTTTAACAAACTCTTCAAAATTCATTCACATTTATTTTTCAAAATTCAAATAAATTATTCAACACTTCATTATCATACTTTTACTTGCAGGATTTCAGCAGCAGAAATAGGCTGTTATCGGTTTTTCAGCATTGGAAATCTATGAAAGTTATGAAAAAATGACTTCTTATCGACCAACCGAGGAGGTCGAAAAAGACCGATAACAGCCAAAGCAGGAATTTAAATAAATATCACAGTTATACTGACCCTCGTTTGGAAAACTCTTTCATGGAAACCCATGACTTTTCCCGACCAAGGTGAGTATATAATATTTGGCTTAATTATTGATTTTTTAAATATCGATTTTTGATAAGAAATTCCTATCAAAAATCAATATTAAAAAAATTATGTGGATAATGTGTAAAACTTGGAAAAAAATAGTAATTAATTACTTTTTAAGGTGATTATCAACGACGTTTTCACCCGTTAAAAACAAATATTTTTATAAGCGAAAATTTTATTTTTTTATTTACTAAATAAAATATAATATTCGTCATCAAATGATATTTTTTATTGTTCAGAGCATGAATGGGCGTCCGAGCTAAAATATCTGCTCGGAAAATACCGAGCAAACCGATCAGGTCGATTTTTTCCGATCCGATCACGTTTTTTTCAAATCGGGTCCGAACCAAATCGGTTCAACCGATCCAATATTCAAATTTTGAGATGTGCTTCCGAGCCGATCACAAAATGTCCGATCTGATCGGATACTTTTTGCGCACCTTGAAGCTGATAAGCCAAAATTACTATTTTAAAAGCGTCTTTTTTATTATTAAATTTCATAAAAGGATTAAATTATTACTGATTTCAAATTATTATGTTTGGAACATGACGGAAAAATCACTTACAAATTAGACATTAGAAATAAGGCGTCTTATTCTTATCACGGATTTCAAAAATATTTTTTCGAATTTAATGATAATCTTTGAAAAGTTTTTTTCAAAATTTTCCCAATTACAGGGGAGGCCCGATATCGCAAAAAAAAACTACGCAATTTCACGATTTTTAGCTTAATAATTCGAGTGTCAATATCGCTGTATGTGCCAATATCGCCAAATGTGAAAATATCGCAAACTTTTTTGGGGATTTAAATTTCAAACTATGTTGTGGACGTCATAATTGTGAAAGTCAAAAACGTTGTAAAATTAGAAAAACGACCAAATTTTGAATATTTAAAAATTTCAAATGAATGGACCTTAAGGGGGTGGGCGTCGTAATTTTTTGAGCC
>SCLH01001998.1:79697-111375 GCA_004367855.1 Oikopleura vanhoeffeni | reverse complement strand
GGTCTGAAAGAAGATTAGATTTTTAAAACTAGATATATATATCGTCGTGAGTGCCTGGGGTGGGTGGTGTACTGTGACAATGTTACGTTCTAAATATGAAATCGTTAGGCGAAGGCTGACTAATAAGAGTTATCTTAGGACTTTTTCACAACTGCCTTGAAAGGTACCAGATTACGACGCCCACCCCCTTAATGAAAGATTTTGCAATTTTTTTCTAAATTGGGCATTTTTTTAAATTTGGCAAATTTCATCAAAATTTGACAACTTTCATCTAAATTTGACAATTTTCATCAAAATTCAACAATTTTCTATTACATTTAACACAAATTTGAAATTTCTCAGATTTGAATAAAATTTAATAATTTTCGCAAACATATACAGATTTTCTGATACCTTTAATAATTTTCCTTCAAAATTTCAGAGTGTAGAAAATTTTCATAATTGGACAATTTTCATGAAAAGTTGAAATATTTTCTAAAAATTTGGAATCGGAGAATTGTTTATTGTTTCTAATTTTAATGAGAACTATCAAAATTTTCAGAAAATTTCAATTTTTAAAGAAAATTCCAAATTTTTAAAAGAATTTCAAATATTTGACGATCTTTCAAATTTTAAAGTAAATTTTACAATTTGAAGTTAAATTATCAAATTTCAAAGTAAATTTTCAAATTCTGAAGTAAATTTTCAAATTTTATCAGAGAATTTTCGAATTTTTAAAATTTTTGAAATTCATAAGAAAATTTAAAAATTTTTCAAACAAATAACAAATTTGAAAACTTTTTAATGGACGATTAACTTCGAAATTAAAAAAAAATTGGAAAGTTTGTAACAATTTCGAAAAATTTAACAATTTTCTTAGTCTCTTCAAAAAATAAAATTTTGTGGCTGATATTCTTAAAATTATAAATTATTATCTTATTCTTTAAATTGACGAAAATGTTGGCAAATTATTAAGGAAATTGTTAAAATTTAAAATAACATTTTCAATATTTTAAATATTATATTTATGTACTTTTAAATGTAACAGAAAATACTCAAAATCTTTACAGATTTTTTAGATAATTTTGAAGAAAATATTGATCATTTCCTAAATTAATTTAAATTTCCAAAAAAAAATGTCCAATTCTCAAAAAAATTGAAAATATTACAGAACATTTGCAAAAAAAATGAGATTAATGTTTTTTATTCAATTTTTGAAGAAATCCCACAAATTTCCAAGAAATTGCCAAAATTTTTAAGAAATTTGACAAAATTTCAAGGAATTTAACAAACTTTCAAGAAATTTAACAAACTTTCAAGAAATTTAACAAACTTTTCAAACATTTTACAAACTTTCAAGAAATTTTTAGATTTTTAAGAAATTTGACAAATTTATCAAGAAATTTGTAAATTTTCTCAAGATATTTGTTAATTTTCTCAAAAAATTTGTCAAACTCCATCGAAAATTATCAACTTTGAAGGAAAATTTTAAAATTTCAAAATAAATTTTAAATAATAGATAAAATTTCGAAATCAAAAACATTTAAAAATCAGGACAACAGCTTAATTTTGAAAATTTACATATGATAAAGTCAGAAAAAATATTATCCTCAGAATTGGACAGTTATCATCAAAATAAACCAATTTTCTTGAAAATTGAAAAAAAATTTGAAGAAATTTTAACACTTTCAAACAAAATTTTTAAATGAATGTGCAGCTGAAGAGTCCGTGCATATTATCGAGATGAGTTTTGTCTAAATTTCTGACTTGTTTTTTGTAAATCGTGTTTAAATTTCCAAAAATCAAGAAATTTTAACTTTTTTCATACTAAATATTTTTGAACTCCTCAAAAAGTACTTTCCTGGCCATGTATCAAAATAAAACGAGTTCTTAAATGCTTGTAATTTTCCTTATTTTAATTTTTTCCTTATTTAATTTGCTACAGTCCAATAAAAACAATTTGTGAACAAAAATAATAAAGGCATCAAATGTGAATAAATACTCTTCTTTTTCACGATTATCACAATTAAGTGCATAAGTAATACGAATAAAAGCTGAATTTGACAATTTGAAACTTAAAGTATTAAACCGCTTACACTTTGCCTCTGATCTGTATAAAAACAATTTAATGTTTTCTCCAAATTTTCTTGTAAAAAGAAAGTAAAGAAGATAAAAACAATTATTATTGATGACTAATTTGACATGACGGGTCGAATTGATTTTTTTCATCAGTCCATTTCTTGATCTATTAAACTTATCAAAAGTGGAAAGATATGTATTCTAGTGTTATCTTATGTGTGGAACTCGAATCCGTTATCAGATTTTAAACATTTTTAATACTTTTTGAAAAAACATAAAACAGATTTACGGTAATTCAAAAAAGCCCGTTTGTTTATCTTCAACTATATATCAAAAGTGGCGGTTAAGCTTTCACACTGATTTTTGTCTATGATATAAACGTGTATCAACGGCCGCCTTATAGATGAGATAAGTCGGGCCACCAAGAGGTGACAAAAATGTTTCGGCTGGCCTTCTTTTCTTAAAGGAGAATCGCTCTAAGCCTTTTTAATGTCGAGTTTCCACGCGCAGAGAGCAGAAACGCTTTGTTTAACAGTGAAGTCTTTATTTTTGGACAACCCTAACCACTTTGGTGCTTGGATTTTACAATCTTAAAAAATACGGACAAAATTACTTGAAAACTTTTAATGAAAATTGTTAAAGCAAGTTCCGAAGAAAGCATGATATATTTATAAAAACTCTCAGATTCAACTCGTTCAAAGAAATTCTCTTTTTGTTGAGATTTCTTAAAAATTTTCATCAAACTTATTTTTCAGAAGTAGTTATTATATTATATAATTTATATATAAATAAGGAAATTTGAATGAAATGCCTGTTTATCAGGGTTTTAAAATGTTTTATTCGATCTATCCTGATAAACAAATAACTGAACTGTCATAATATAACTCGTAAACTTGATTTCGGCCTCAGCTACCATCACCATTTAATCGCATTTTACGGCGCTTAATCATTAATGGAAGATCAGTTTATAAAGTATCAATAAACTTTAATCACAATAAGTTATTGTCAATAACGTTTGTGCGTTTTTTTTGAAAATTATACTGTATTACAGTACTTATTTTCTGCAAATTTTATTTAATTACCAAATAAACCATTGTCGTGATCAGAAAAAAAATCTAAGACGTTTTTTCATTACACTAAAGTCAAAATGATCGACGTGACCGTATAGTCAGGAATAGGTTGGCCCAAATAGTACTTTTGTTTTCCAAAAAACTGCTTTAAACATTTTTTAATAAAAGTGAAGATGTCATTTAGAAGTTTTAAGATTTTTTTCTATAACATCAAAGTCCAAAAGAATCACGTGACATTCAAACTAATAATAAGGTTTTGGTTCAAGTAAGCAAATAGTACTCAAATTACGCCAAAAAAATTTTTGGCAAATAAACACCTAATTTAAGAGTTTTGAGCATAATGATATTTTCCAAAAGTCACGGATCTTATTTTCATATTCATTTATAAATTTTATTTCTTGAAAAATAAGATAAGACCTTTTTGGAAAATATCATTATGCTCAATATTATATATGGCATATTCCAAACCGTATTTTTGAATTACTTCGCCACGTGATTTTATCAGGAGTTTAGTGTAATGAGAAAAACTTCTGAAAATTTGAAGTTCATCAACAAATGTTTTTGACGTAATTTGAGTACTATTTCAAATAACCGTATATGTGTATCGTCTATCAAATTATCGTCAATTTCAAAGTTCATCTTAAAGACTTTTAAGTACCCTCAAATAATCGGAAGGGTCAACCTTCTGATGGAAATATTAGCAACTATGGGTCAACTATGTACTGAAAGGGCGCCGAGAGCAAAATCCTCCTGTGAAATCTGACCATTTGCGCTCTAGTGACTTTAAGTACATAATTGACTCATAGTTGCTAATATTTTTCATGAGTAAGTTGACTCTTCGATTATTTTGGTGTATTTTCAAGTTTATACAATGAACTTGACCTTGAACGAGAATAAAATATTCCACAACAATTTAAGAGTCATTTCACTAGAGAATATTGTTGAAAACATACACTTATTTTTTAACAGAGGGATAGCGAATCATTTGAAGTTTAATGTAACGTAGTTCAAAATATAAATAAATGTTTTAATTCATATTATTATAGCACTTTTGTGTGTAACTGAAGGTAATTTTCGCAACTTTTTATTTTCTTATCCCCATTAAATGCCTTTTATGCGTAAAAAAATTGTTATTTAATTGTATAAGCAATTGGCTGAATTGTATTAAAGATAGTAAAAATATAGTTATAATGAAACTTTGCTTATATGGCTCGTTTTTAGCATGGTAGCTAGATGGCCGAAATCAAGTCTGGGTACACTTCTAAAGTCTACGAGTTAATCAAGTTAATTTGCTACAAATACAGTTTGTTTGGTCGTGAGTTTTAATTCATGATTGTTTTTTTAAATAACAGTACTTCAAATTATCCGGATCAAATTTCGGAAAAATTTGAAATAAAATAGTTTTGAAAAATTCAGAATTTGATGGGAAATTATATCTCGAACTTTTCGTTTGTCACAAAGTTGGTACAAAAGTTCTTTCGTGGTCACACTGTGTGACCGTCACATAGACAAATTTGTCGCTGCTAATAAAGTTAGATTTTATTTCATTAACAATTGATAGCAAACAAAACTTTATTCTGTTTTAAAATTGTATTTTCGTTAAATTTTAATGGTACATTTTATGATTTAAATTTATTCGAAAGTTAAAAATTCAAAATTACTTAATTGAGTAAAAATTTAATTAGAAAATGAAAATAAAATCTTAAGGGGGTATTAATTCAGGTCACTCTAAGGTCTCAAACGTCCTCAAATTGCTAAGAAAAAAAATAAGTATAAAATAACAAAATGTACAAAATTAACATTTTTGTTAGTAATTTTCTCTGGAAAATCAAATTTCCGACCCGAGTAATAAACTGAGCATTGAAAACTAAGTTTTTTATTTTTGGCTTTTGGTTGAGATACCCAAAAAGGTGTTAACGTTTTAGCGCTCACCTCGGGGTCCTGCCCCATGGACAAATTGAAGAAGCAAATATTTGTGAGAAAAGAAGAATTTAGATAAGAAAATAGATAAGAAAATGTTTCAACTATTGATATAAACTATAAAAAAGGCAAGGCTTCGCCTCGCCTTTTTTATATTATTATATCTTAAATAAAAATCGGCGTGAAAAACCTACCCAATGCTGATATTAGATATATCGATTTTGATTCAAAGGGGTTGGAACAAGATATATTTATAGAAAAATTTAACAAAAAAAATGTGTTTTTTGTTTTTTCAAAAACGTTTGAGAAAACTCAGGCTGTTAAGTTTTTCATTATAAGTTGATAAGAAAAGGTCCATGTTCCCTCTTGTAAATCAATGTTCTCTCTTGGAAACCATTTTTATAATCAAAACGTTCCGGAGAAATACTTATTTCGAAAAAAATATTGTAAAATCTTATAAATTCAAAATCAATTTCTAGCATTCTTGATTTTTACAATTATCAGCTAACCGTTAGCTGCTTACGTGTTATAATTGAAAAGCTTATTTTTTAATGTTTCAATAACTTTCAAATTTCTTATCCGAATTTCTGAAAAAGTTATTAGCTCTTATTTTTTGAATTTCAAAATTTATCGGCCTATTTAGTGGTTTCCCGCTATATTTGCAAATAAATTTCTTGCTGTTTCATAATGACAAAATTGGTTTTTGGAATATATTTTATTCTGAATAAAAGCTAAGAGGGGAGAATTTTTCAATGTTTAATTTTTCTGTCACTGGTAGAGCTTCCGGTTGGTTCATGCCAAAATAATGATTCGAATAGTAACTTGTCAATTTGCAGTTATTCCAAGATCCACTAGAATCTAATTCTGGTCGGAAACTTTGGTTATTAACCAGTTGGTCAACCGGAAATTCATTTGATTCGTATTGAGTGAGTCTTTCGCGTAGGTAATAGTTTTCTAGTTCACTTTTACGTAGGCGTTCAGATACCATGGTGAGTTGGCGCTCAAGTTCATCCATTCGAGCTTTTTTTCGCTCACGTGCTGCTTGTGCGGACATGCGGTTTTTCAAGCGACGTTTTAACTAACAAAATACAGTTATTTGATTTTTCTGGTTCTAAGGTTTTTTGGGTTTAAAAAAAGTTAGCAGCGCCAAAGATACAGTACTAGTAGTACTGTTCTACTTAAAAAATAATGGCTTTGACAAGGTGTTACAGGTTATTCAGCATTGGAATTATACGATATTCATCGAAAAATGAAAGAGTGCAATTTGTTCAGAATTTTTCAGAGACTAAGAAAAAAATACTAAAAATTCCAAAATTGGTCGAAAATAAACTTCATTAAACTTTGAAAAAATTGATTCAGGGGTGTTCACAACACTGTGTTCTCCTGTATCTCTGGATTTCGCTAAAGTATGATATATTTTTAAGGTCCAGTATTTTAAAAGATATCGGAAAGATAAACTGTACTTTTCCATAAGAAAACGTGGTGTATTTTTACAACTTTCGGTGATCTGTCACAATTGTGTTACGGCGCGCCATGGCGTATTGCAATTAAATAGTGTTAAACATAAAAATATAACTTATTTTTCATGTAAACTTAATGTCGTAAATTGACATACATTTTAATAATTATATTTCGTAATTTATCCAAATATTGACAAATATTATTCCAAAATTGATTTCAAAAAACGACCAGAACTTTATTTCCAACCACTTTTTTCTGAAAATTACAGAAATTATGACGTCATGGTTGCAACCGTGCACCAAGCGATATATCCCGTTATCACACTTTTGTAAATATCCCGGCCCTACCACTTAAGAACACACTATGTTTGCTAATCAGAGCCGGGATATTTACAAAAGTCTGATTAAGGGGGTGGCCAAGGCGACCTTTTACGGCCATCGGGGACACTGACTTCAAATTGTTTGAAGATCAATATATTTATTTTAATTTGACTCCATCTTGTTTTATTCTAACACAATCTTGCCTCAAAGTCAAAACATGCGAAAAAGGTCGCCTTGGCCACCCCCTTAAGTGATATAATTTATATCATATAATTTATATCATATAAAGTGACAGAGCCTTTCGGCGGCACCAGCTGGGGGATTAATATAGAATTTTTTATTCGACCATCAAAATATAATTATTCGGCAATTTAAAGTGTCCACACCAACTTGTTGTCAGAAAACCATTTTTTTCTATTTTCGTGGTATACAATTTATACTATAAATAATATTTATTAAATATCCCCTATTCGCACTTTTGTTAATATCCCGGCCCTACTACTTAAAAACACACTACGTTTCCTAATGAGGGCCGGGATATTAACAAAAGTGTGAATAGGGGATATATTCAATTTTTATTTTTATGTTGAAAATATAAATTTTTTGCATGATTTTACAATTATCAATTTAACTGAAAATTATATTGCCTTTTTCTAATCGAGCCAATAAATCAGTTTATTTCTTTTTCTGATCTAAAAATATATCTAAACGTCATTCATATTTCCATAAAACAATATCATTTTTTTTTTTTTTTTATACGATTAATTCAAATTGTTTTTGAAAAATGATTTGAATACTGAGTAATACTCAGTAAGTATGTGAAATAAAATTTGCTCACTTGTCTTTTCAAACCTGATAATCTTCAATTCTATCAATATCTTCTAGTAATTTTTGTCTCATGACCGGATCACATCCTGGTTTTGGAATCATCGGTAAAAAATTTGCCAAAAATGAATCTGTTTTTAAAATCTGGTTCATTATTTCAAATAGTACATAAATTGTATATATTTCCGGTTCCAGCCCTTCTTCCATCTCTCTAGCGACCTTTCAGTGACATCTCGACATAATTAAAATATTTACTTTCTGTTACTTATTAAAAACCCACAGATTGGACTGGGTTTTTGAAATAACAAACATTTTTGAGCTATTTTTCAAGAAAGAATTTGACCTGAAAACTAGTTCCGTTTATTTTCAAAATAATATTCTCTGTAAAGGATGATTTATCTTCAATTTTGTCCGAAAATTTCGAAAGTTAATTTATGAAGATAATAATTTTATTAATATGTTTCAGAAAAGTTTTACATTTTATTTTTATTTGCTTACGTTGAACGTTTTCGATATCCCATATAATTTTCAGACAAACATTTTCTTACTGCTACCTACTAGGTAGTACCTAGGGTTACCCTAGTAGGGTGGTATCGGTCTCAACATAATTTAATTGACAAACGAAATAATAAATACAAAGTAAAAATGTAAAGTAAATTACATTTCAGTCAAGAATTTTCAGGCAATTTAAATTCCACGATTTTGAGCTTAATTCCTGCCAGTGCCTATATCGCCTAAAGATCCAATATCGCCGAAATTGCCTAGGTTTTTATCATGACTTAATTTGAGTGTGTCATGAATGACGTCATATTACAAGTTTTAATTTGCCAAATTTTTGAATTTTCATTTGATTGCGTTTGGTGAAGTACGTTATTCTACACATTTTGGTATTTAACTTCATTTGAAACTATTGTGAAATTACTTATAAAATTAAAAAAATTTTCGGATTATGACGTCATTTCAAATGCCCACTCGTTGTTCATTTTGAACGAAAAAATTTATTTCCGTCCCCAATGGGGACTCCCCATATATTGCCGAAAGAGCCCAATATCGCCGATTTTTTGGGAAAAACTTTTGCGATATTGCCCCCCCAGCTGCTGGGGCCCAGCATCAGATAAAAAAGGTAACCTGCCATTAGATTAACAGGTATACATGTAGTTTTATGATGTTCAGCTATAAAAGCTTGAAGTTATTTTATGGAAAGATCGAATATTCAATTTTCATTTTCGAGTGTCACCCCCTTTTCTAAGAGTTTGACTCATGGTAGTTGGAAGTTTTAAGGAAAACCCGGTGTTGAAGTAATTTTTAAACATTTAAAAAACTAACACGCTTCACCGCGCACGGAATTGAAATTTAAAAACCGCTAATTCTGATTAAGAACTGAATCCCAATTAGCTGATAATTAACCAAAATGAAAATAAAGCCAGATTGGCTAAAATAATAATTTATTCTTGGATAAAGTAAAATAATAAAAGCGGGAGGGATGCCAAGCTCATAGTAAAACAGAAATAAGATAAGAGGCACTGAGTTTTGTAAACCGGAGAAAATAAAACTCTCGAAAAATTCTTATAATTATGATGAAATTTTTTATTTATATTGGGCCAATTTTGGTTTTTGGAAAGTTTGATATTCAGTATGGGAAATTGCTGGAGGTAAGTTGAAAAAGAGAACTTACGCTGATTTTTAAAGCTTTTCTGAGTCAGAGCACATCATTTTTGTAATATAATTTTCAAATAATTAGACCTCTGCGACATAGAAAATATTTAATTAGATATTCTTCTAGATCTTTTTCGTTACTCAACGGTCAAATTATAGATCTGCGGAATAAAATTAAAAAGCCCAAAATTAAACCCAAATTAAATAACACACCGTTTATATTTTCTTTGTTTTGCCGCTAATCATGACCCAAACTGATACTGTTTTTTGCTGAGATTTTTCTTCAAATATTTCAAAATTAAAAAAAAAATTTGAGAATATTTTCAAAAAAAAATTTGGTGGTATTTTTGAAGATATTTTCCAAAAATTTTAGCCGGATAGTTTACAATCTGAAATGTCAGCCCCGGGATTTATTCACGATAACACGAACATGTGGCATCTGCACGATTTCCTAGACAATTATCCCTTGGTTAGACCAAATCAATTTCAGTACAATGGGTACAATAAAAAGAAAATAGAAGGATGGTCCTGTAATTTTGAAGCTGGTTTATGTGCAGATTGGAAAACTAAGGCTCAAATTTCAAAGATATCGGGTTATATTACAAAGCATCATAAATTTTTATTCTGAATTCGAAAAATTGAAGTCACCAAAACTTTCTTCTGAAATCCGGATTAATTTCATTTTCCGTGAAACTTGCTTCAGAAATATCAGAAAAGAATCTTGTCACAAGATCCAGTAATTGATTTGCAAAATATGAGCCAAAAAATGACGTTCCCATAAAACAAATTTGAAGTCTGGGGACAGGCTCAATCCGAAAACTTAATTTCTTGACTTTTATTAGTTGTAACCGATAATCGGTTACCTATTATAATTTATAACCTAATTATAAGAAATTCTTGATCAGATTCCTGGCTTCAAAATCAATTGGTTTTTAGGAACGAGTATAAACTCACGAAGTGAAAGAACTGGTCCGCTAACAGACCATTCAACTTTATTGATCAGTGGTCAATTTCTAAGAGCTCCAAGCATTAATGTAAAGAGTTAGAAAATTTATATATCAAAGTCTGAGAAAAAAATAATATTTAAGAAGTACATTTATTTTTTGACACATATCAGAGATCGGTATCTCTATGCCTTTACTTTCATGTTTGCGTTTGACCTGTGTTTGACGAATGAGAGCACTTGATATGACGACGATGTCAAATAAGAGCCTTAAAAATTAGTTCAAACGCGAAAACAAAGGCTTAGTGATATAATTTTAGATATACTCTGAATCGTTTTACAGAGTGTAATTATAATTTTAGCAAAGTTTTCGAAATACGTTTTAAAATTGATATAAATTATAATTAACATAGTGATATTTCATTTCTATAAAAATTTCGGCCGGCCAAGTAGAAATTTAGTTTTATACAAAAAATTTTATCTTCAACAAAATTAAATTTCATCTTCAAAAATATAAAAATGGACTCAAAATTTTGTGTCTGAAATTTGAATACATGCGGAGTTTTAATTGAAAATCTTTATCTTTTTTAAACCGTGAAGATATCTTTCGCATCCAATTTTTTGAATTTTAAAATTGCATAAAAAACCCCTCCAAAAATATATTCTACAATTTTTGTACTTTCTGTACCAAAACCCTTCTACGGGATCTGCCTACGTTCTTCTCGGTTTATTTAACCGGTTTAAGTCATAAATAATTGTTATACATTGAAAACTCAGTGAGCAGATACATTTTAAAGAAATAATTCCGTCAATTTTGTTAGATCGTTTCTGATTGGACGCGTCATCCGTCACATTCAAAAAATTTTTAAGATGCAAGATTTTTGTTGTACGACTCCGGCAATTGGCCATTGAAACACCGACTTTTACTTAATCATCACCACCCCCTTACACCGGAAGTTAACAAAAAATCGTTTTGAGAAAAATAAATCATTGTCAATAATCGAAAATAATTCATAAGAACTGAAAATTTTGTGCAAAATAATTGTAATTTTAGTGTGAAATATTCGGCAAAAGTGAGTTAATTAGAGTAAAAACATTCATCATTGAGTAACAAATTACATTCAGTTTTTTTTTCTAACTTACTCATAGCAACAAAAAATTCAGTTTTTGTCATTCAAACACCTACAGTAGATTTGAATTCCAATGCAAATTACTGTATCAGTTTTTGGTATCATATGTTGGGAATGACCACTGGTAAATATTAAACCTTTATATTTTGTTCAAAAAAATCTTGTGGATTTCATAAAATCTATTTATCTACTGTGAAGTCACAAAATTTTAATATTTTAGGAAAACTAGAAGTTTTCATAAATAAAGGAAATCCAGATGAAGCTGGGCAACCTGTCCTTGAATCGATATTTAATGTCACTTGTCCTAATGGAGATGCGTCGTTTGGGTTTCCGTTTAATTCAATGGTTTCGACAAATCGAGAAGACTGGCTTTATTTTCAACATGATATTGTCACAGAAATTGGCGCCGATTTTTGGAAACATAGGACAGGTCAAAAAATTTTGAATAAAAGATAAAATTGAATATCGGTGTTTTTAAGCAGTTTAGAAATTTGTCTAACCTGCAAAGTTACTTTATAATTGCAGCTCAGCGAGGTGAGCATTATTTAATGGATTTCGTGATCGATGATGCGCAGGAATTGTGAACAATCAAACAAATTCAATTTATTTTATTCAGTTTTTTTTAATTACGCCGAATTATTTTTCACTCAAAAAATATAAAAGTTTGTCTGGAAGCGTTTTGAGATGGAGAAAAAATTTAAATTATGGATTTTTTTTCAAATGTTATACATTTATCAATTTATTTTAAGTATTTTGTGACTTAAAATTTCATTACCAGATTTTCTATTGAGAATTATGAAAATATCGAAAAGTTAATAAAAGGTTTTTTCGAAATATTAATGATATCAAATTATACATTATTCAAAGAATTTTTTACCTAAAAGTTTTATTCATTTGTATTTAATTTTGAACGTTTTCGATAATCTACAATGCTCTCAGTGTTTTTGGTTTTACGTACACGTGTTCGTTGGTTTGAGGTTGTTGGCCTTGATTGATCACGTCAAATTTTGATTCGCGGAACGGGATACATTGTTGTTATTCAGACAAAGTTTCTGGCATGGTAGGTTGGTGTTATTTTTGTAGTCAAAAGCCATTCACACTAGGGGCATTGTTTATCAATATCATGGTAAAATTTTAACCACAGAAATACTACAATAGTCAAGTTTAAGAAAATCTTGAAATTCAAATATTTTTGATGCAACTTTTTCGGGCTAAAAAGAACAAAAAAATTTAACCTACTCACACCCATTGACTATATATAGTCAAAAGAATTTCCAGGGACAAAACGGCGCAGAAATATCATCGTCACAGAACTACAATTCCAATGTGGCATAGAATTTTCAATTTCCGTTCCAGAAATATTGTTTGAAATTTCATACGATAAGCCGTTCATAAGATATTTTTTCCTATTTTTTTTAGGATTTTCGCCAAAATTTATTAAAAAATTAATTGTGTGAAAACAATAAATAACATTTCTTTGCAGTCTCTATACGAAGAATAATTTTTTCACAAGTGATTTTTATGAAACTCCAAATAATTGAAAAAATTATTTTCCGAAAAAATTGAACGACAATTTAACACAAACAATGCCGACAAAGACAAATCGAGCAAGTGTTGAACATAAGGTGGTACTGATTTTGAGTTATCAGCTGATTAGCAATATTTTTCACATTTTGCTGCATATATTTTGACGCGCGGCGATATGAATAATTGTTTTGTAACCGATCGAGATATCATATTTCAAATCTGAGACCAGGTATAAATAGCCAGAGTTTCACTTGTAAATTGGTAACTTATATGTGATTGTAAAAACCGTATGGTTTCCCGATAAATACAATGTGAGTAAACCTCTTTTTTCTCTCCCAGTTATCGAGGTTACAGACTTCAAAATTTGATAATGTTATGTGTTATTTACTTAATTCTATCCTTGATCTCAATCAGTGAAAATTAATAGAATTGGTATCATTTTTAGTTTTCCTGTAATAAGCGCTCAAAGTCGCGCCTATATCTTAAATCCCGAAAGAGTGGCCTTTAATAGTAAATTGAGACAAAATTTTGTGGCTTTTGGGTGTGAGGCGAAGTTCTGGTTTCTGGTTAAGAGCTCTTTTCACAAAAATGATTAAAATATTTCTTGATATCAGTTTGAATGTTCAATCAATCAGAATCAGAAATTTTATTACCAGATTTTTTATTATAGATGTTTAAAATGTCGAAAAGTTTGATAAATTGTTCAACAACTAAATAGTTGCGGCCAGATTTTTGCCAAGGACTCTTCATAGAGCGTAAAGTTATCAAACCTCAGAAAACTAAAACTACAATTGCACCTGAACTAGTCACTCCAACAAAAGTTTTTTATGAAGACTGGAAACTAAGACTAGACTACAAACGACCTATCGATAAATTTGGTTATGAAATAGCACTAGTAGATAAAACAGAAAATGAGAAGAAATTTGTTATAATCCCAGCAGTTTGGGTGATTTTATTTGAAGGTTTTAGCGGAATAGATTAAAAGTTTAGCTTTATAAGTTCTCCCGATAAAAAAATACTTTTCCTGAATATCTCAAATGACATATCCTTTTTTCAACCAATGTGCCTCTTAGTGGTAAATAGGGTCTTCACACCGCTGCCATTTCAGCTTTTGGAAACGACTCATCCCATTATATTTATAAAAGAAATATAACAAAAAATGTCCGAATTTGAGCATTTTCCATTTTTTATGAGAACTATGAAATTTATTCTAAGTCTTTGATAAAAATTTGAAAAGATTTCGGATTCGGACTTTTTTTTTGTTTTTATCTGAATATTTGTGTCATTTTGAGTTATCTAAAAATTCAATTGGATGGTGGACAGCCTATTAACTACAGAGAGGCACTTTTGTTGGTTTCTTAATTTTTATTCAGTTTCGAAATTTTTCTATATTTTATAATAAAATCCAAAATTACATGAAGTTTTTGAAAATTGTCGATCAGACTTGATTGTAGTTAACATAACCAATAAGGGTTATTTCACTGCGACTCGATTATGCAATTAAAGATGTGATCAAGCCACTAATAATTGTAATTCATTTAAATAAAACTTTAAAATCTTCTGAAATTCACCCTGTCAATAGGCTTAAAACAAAATCAATGTGGCCTTGAAAATAAAGAAACTGTGTTTTTTCAACGAGATATTTGCTGCAGAGGCGTTTCATTCAAGAGGATATCTGGAAATAGATGCTGTGGATCAAGGCCGTTTTTCAATAGAAAACAACTTTGCTGCAAGAATATAATAGCCTCAAGGCGAAAGATTTGTTCGAAATGCATGAATAACCCATTGGATTACAGTCGATGCGTCTGAACTGAAACATTTTGTATTATGTGACGGCATTTTTAGCTGCTTTTTTCAAAAAGTCATATTAAAATTTAGAAAACACGTTACCCATTAAAACTTATTTTCTTATTTTTAAAAGGGCAATTTCTCATGTGTCAATTAGTCTTATAATTTTATTATATCACCCAAAAAATATTTATATTTAATTAATTTCCAAATCTTATGATAATTCACATGCTGCAGCGGTAAATTGATCAAAAACGCAAAATTCAGGGTTATAATTTTATTTTATGAAGATAATCATAATCAATAATCATTTTTGAAAAGATTTTATTTCATAATAAAAAATATCCACGCTTTTTCAAACGTGCTCATTGGTTTAAGTTTTGCCTCTTTTCTGAAGATGGCTCATAATTCAAAAAATGTTACTTTCTACCATTTCTAATCAACTCCACGGTATAAATTTTGAAAAAAATTTAACCCTTAGCAGTCTCTTTGCTGTGCTGGTAAAATAGTTTCCCGCAAAGGCAATAAAAGATGTTGCCCAGGATCTGGTAAAATGTATGATCCGAGCATACAATATTGCTGTGGAGGTATGCTTGAAAATAAAATATATTTCAAATTAATACTTAAAATCAAATTTCAGATAAAAATTGAACATTGATTTTTTAATATGTAACACATCCCTTGAGAAAGAAGATTGTTATTTTCTAGTTTGGTCTAGTATATTGGTACTACTTAACGTACATAATGTACTAGAGCAAACTAGAAAATAACAATGTTCCTCCTAAAGGGATATTATATATGGATTCTAACCCCGTGTGCAGTCAGAAGGCTCTATTTAAATTTTGGCGGAATTAAACGATGAGCAAGAGCTAATCACCAAGTTTTGTCTGATTTCTGGCTTATATAATATATGTTACATGTATATCCCCTCTTCACACTAATTTGAATTAAGGCAGCTCAATAGGCAATAGACTATTGCCAATAGTGCATAATTGCCTATCGAGCTGCTTATATCTACAATGTAGATTATACATTAGTGTGAACAGGGGATATATGATTCGCTAAAAGAAAAAATATATTAATCTGAGCAACATATTCAGCCAGTCACTTCTCCGCAATCAGCATCATCTAAATCGAGCCGCCCAACCGCACACGGGATGGAAATCCATATCACATATAATATGTTGAAAACAATATTTATAACGAATATATAATATGTTGAAAACAATATTTTGAACAAAAAATTATTAAATACGAAATTGATAAACTCAAATAAGTTTTTTAGAAAGTTTCTTATCCCATTTGTGTTTGACAATTATTGTCTTTTTCAAAATTTTTAATTTTTTTTTTCATAATTAGGTAAGAGAAGTTTGATTGCCAACAAACTACCCGGTGACGATTGCTGTAATGGAGAATTTTACAACAAAAATGATCGATATCACCCTCTTGGTTTACGTCATTGCTGTAAAAGTAAAGACAACGCAGTTCTACTTGTCCCTGAAATGAGCTGTTGTAAAAGGATTTGGATAAAGCTTTAGTTCAATAATTTTAGTCTCATGAAATTTTATCTTAATTTCAAGTTAATTTTGAATTTATGATATGTTGTGCAGTATCTTTTTGTATTACTTGGTCTATATCCTGTTTAGAGGGAGTGAACACAAAAACCGTGAGAATGTACTAAACTGGGAAATAACCGTCCCTGATTGGCCGACAGGTGGCCTCCACACTCACACATCGCTTAAAATCCCTATTCTACACTAAACTGCTATCTTTCTCTCTGGAGTTTGTGTTCACTCCCTTGGAACATGATATATTATATCTGACGAAAGTCTCTTCTGATCTCCTGTGTAGTAGTGAACATGGTAATGTACCACACTTTAGCGCCTATTTTATATGGAAAGTTACTACACTAAAAAACAGAAACCAATACACAAGAGATCATGAAAAACTTTGATTGAAACTAGCATATAAAGAAGAGATAAAAAAATTAATAACTGTGATAAATAATAATTGCTCCTTAACATTTTAAAATTGAAAAAAATCTTGTAAAATTCTAAAGATTAAGGTTGAATATTATGCTGGATTGATATCTTCGCGTAACAAAAATCTTGTCGGAAATAACATTTTCATCCGCCGTTTTTTGTCAGTTTCAGCTCAAATTATAAAATACTTGGGGTCGCGATTAATACAAGGTCTTGGGGAGACACTTGAAAAATACAACCTCTTTAGTATAGGGATTACCAACCCTCAGAGGATAGATCCTGAATATTTGAAAATGCGGAATCTGAGCATTTGATTGGTTGATTCCTTCCAAATCTGACAAATGAAATCGGCCTATTCTGCAATTAAGGATTTTGATTGGGTGCTAGTACCCCGCGTTGGGTGTATAATTAAATATTCAGGATCTGTCCTCTGAGGGTCGGTGATTCATATGGATTTAGGGACCTCGGCTGACAGATAGTGACTATTTAAATCGTGCGAAATGCAAAAATATAATTTGGTGGCCAAAATTTAAGCCGATTTTAATGGCTGATTCTATAGCGCAGGTTTTTGATTGGCTGCAAGTATCCCGCGTTGTTTGTATCGTTCACAATCTGTTAGCCGAGGGCTCTTAATACATGCATACCTTTATTATATACCTTCCAGTTAATATTCATGCCTACCTTAATCATATACCAGTTATTATGTAAAATTTGTTAAATCCGAAAATAGTCGGTCAGGGGCTTTACCGTATGACCCCAATGAGAAAGTATGCTGCCAAGGTCGTATTTATCCATTAAAGCTCAGGCTTAAAAAAATTAAGATCAGTTTCAGAAAAAATGAAGTTATGGCTTCAATATTTGATTATTTAATTTTTTAAGCTTCAGACAGCTTTATAAATGCGAAGCATTTGGGCTTGGACCTGAAACTGCACGAAGGCTGGCTACTTTTGAATACGTTGCAATGTTTGACGTTAGTACTTTTTTATTTTTTTTGCTTTATTAAAAATATTAATCAGATTAAACCACATGGGCAGGAAAGATGGGAATCAATTCATGATTTGGCACAATTTAACAATCTAAACGGGATAGAAAAAATTTATGAACGTGAAGAACTATCAGAAATTCTCGCTCCTGATTGGGAGTAGGCTGTCCAAAGTTGGAAAATGGCGTAGATTTGTATCAAAATACTTAAAAATAAAAAAAAGAGTGAAAAGTGTTAAATAGTACAGAATAAGCAGGTATGCAGAAGAATACTCAGTATCGAATAGAACATTATTAGTACAAAACTTTAATGTCATTTTTCTATAATATTTTCATGTGGTGTAAGCTAGATACTTACCCAAATGAGTAATTTTTATTCTTTTTCGTCTTTGATTTCAACTTTGTTTTTGTTCTTTTTGACTGGTTTTTCAGCGTTTGCAGCCTTTTTGGCTTTCTTTTCGAATTTTTTGCCATCTTCTTTCGAAATTTTTTCTTTTATTGTTTCGATCGTAGTTTCAATTCGGTCTAACGCAGCCATATTGAGGATTTGCTTTTGTTCCCGTGTTTCTTGCTTGATCAATTTCTCACTCAAATTTATGGCTTTAGCTGCTTGATTTTCTAATTTTAGCTCTTTTTTAGCTGATTTACCCATTTGTCGTTCGCTTTTTTTTACTCTTTGAGCCTCTTTTTTATGTTTTTTGATATTTTTTGCGCCTTCTTTTTCAATTCGCTCTCGCTCTTGAGCGCCTCGTAACTCCAAATTTTCAGCTTTTTTTGCTGCCTTTTCAGCATCATTTGACAATTTTATCAATCTTTTGGCATCTTTTTCGACTTGTTTTTCTTCTCGAGCTGCAAGCATTTCAGGGGTCAACGGTCGAACTTTATCTAATAGAAATGATTGTATTAATTTCATGATCTCATTTAAGTGAATTATGGGTGCGTTAATTTTTTCCTTATCAACTAATTTATGCGCGCGGCTCAGCGTCCTATTTTGAAATTTATTTTGTTTATTTTCAGTTGTGAAAAAGCTTTCAGTTTTATTAAAAGAAGATTGAGCGTTTGATAAAAAAGTTGCTAATAGTGCGTTGTGAGGTACGTTACCGGTATTCCTGGAACGCATCGCGGACTTTATCATTCGCTGCATAACCCGGTCTTTGGCAATCGTCATTTGATTCGTCAATTTTGTGACTCGTTGCATTGATCGAGATGCAGATTTCCCGCAAGTTTTGGTCGGCAGAAATTTATTGATGACGTTTTTGAAGCTGCTGTCGCACATTGCGATATTTAGTTATGGTAAAAAAATATGAAAATTTCGATATACAGTATGTCACGTCTTTGCTTTCTATTTTCCAATTTGCATAAATCTGAATTCAACCGTTTTGATTGGTTTAATCTGGAAAAGACGTAGGTATTTGCCAAAATTGATCGTTCTCAATGGCGGATAGCAAGTTATGCAAATTGGAAAAAAAGAAAGAAAAACCGTGACATACTGTATATAATATCGTGCAGTTGAGTGGAAATCGCAGATGGTGTTATTTTATAAATCAAAAGTCATCTTTACCAAAAAAAAGGTTCCACTAATAAGCGCCCGCTTGAAAAAAGATTGGCCATTTTTATTATAAAATTAAATTTTTTTGTATTCGATTAAAATATGACTGAAAACCTGCATGAAAGATAATCGAACAAGCTCATTGGTTGATGAAATATGATAAAGTAACGATGTTCTCACATCAACTGCATTGTACAAAAAAGCCCACATCACATGTTAAAAGGGCATAGGAAAATTTTGCTATTTCTTACTTTTTCCAAATTTTAATTTTTCACACATATCCCCTATTCACACTTTTGTTAATATCCCGGCCCTGATTATGAAACGTAGTGTGTTTTTAAGTAGTAGGGCCGGGATATTAACAAAAGTGTGAATAGGAGATATGTATATATATATGTAACAATATATACTGTATCTAACAAGATTTTGATTCCTGATTTTAGAATAATTAGAATATAAAAAAAACAATTGAAGTCGAACAGCCAAAAAATTTCAGAAACCATCAAATTTTTACTCAATTTTCACAATTAGGTCTAAAAGTTTGCAAACTAAGAGAAATTACCTTCCGAAATCAATGTTAAAATTTTTTTTACCAAGCTTGTTCTCAATATTATCAAAGTCCATTCGCTCGCCAATATCTTCATCCATTTCGTCGAAAATTCTATCTTGATCTTGAAGTTCATTACATGCAGCTACTCTATTTTTAATATCTTTGTAAAGTTTTGTTCGAAATTCATCAACTCTGCGGAAAACTCGGTTATCGGCAGTCAGGCTTCCTTCTTTTTCCAAGAACTAAAATAAAAATATGAATAAGTACCAGCTTCAGAGGCGATTTTCGACCCAAACAAGCTTAATAAATTTGAACCGCGCCTATAAGATTTTGAATCAGTTTAGCACTAAATCAGAAATATTCAAAAATGATAAAAAATGTTATGAATATAATAAGATGATCAACCCTATGCCTTGCTCCAAGCACGTCGCTAGCCGCTATTAAAAAAATTGTCGCGTCTAAATGCTGAGCATTTAATGCTTAAGTCAATATCGACGATATCCTTTTCCCAACGGATCTCCATCTCAAAAACGTTTACTATCTCTATAGCGCGTGTTCGAATCTCACTGATGTTGTCTAAGTGATTGCTAGAGTGACTACAAACCCATCAATTTAGCGGTCCCAATATCAAGCACTTGCCTATAGTCATAGTCAAGACAATCAGTAAGACAACAATTATTGAGATTCGAACACGCGCTATAGAGATAGTAAACGTTTTTGAGATGGAGTTCCGTTGGTTAAAGGATATTATATCGTGATTTAAATTTGCGCGAAAGGTTTTTCTCAGAGATGGGGAAATTAGCAGCAGTAGTTATTTGAACAAATATGATATGCAAAAGTTGCCATTGAAGAAAAAATGCATATAGTTAATGCATATATAAATTTTGACTTCATTTTCAGCTTTCAACATTATAAGCAACCCTTCTGTATCATTTTGGTCCCGATCTACGTTTTTGCTGAAAACTGACGAACGTCGATTATTGGTCTATCAGCATTAAAAATTGTTTAACCCATACTTGTTTGCAAATTCAAACGATTTTATTGACAGGAAGTAAGTTTTTGCAAAAAAACTTAGATCGGGGCCAGAAATAATACATGCTTTATATAATATATATATAGTATCTTCAAAGTTTACCCCGAATTCGACTGTGTCAAGTCTGTGGTCATCTGCTTCAAGAAACTAAAATTGGTTATGATTCATAACTTATGAACATTTAATATTTGATTTTGAGCCTTTTGAAAAGTAGGACTAGGAAATGGGACTTAAAATAGTACTTACTAGTAAAATAGGAACTCTTGACTAGGTTATATAAAAAAGAGAGATAACCTAACATAAATGCAACGAAAATGATTTAGTAAACCATGAATTTTGATTTTAAGTTTTAACGCCCTCCAGTGGACGACCTTGAATTCAGAAAAATCTGTGATTCAGTTCACTTTTACTTCTCGATTAACTCGTAGCGTCGCTTAACCGACCGGTCCGGTCATACAAAAAACTTTTAACATCATTTTTTGAAAATTTCAAACAAATATCTCCTGAAATCCGAAGTTTGAACTCGATACGAGCTGTCGTTAGCTCAGGACTAACGTTTGAAAATCAGTAAAACCCGTTACCCCCTTAAGAAAATATTTTCTAGTATTAAAGTTAACTAATAATGAAAAAACGGACTTTGTTCACGCGTGAAATTCACGCGGCGTGATCAAAAAGCAACGCTGAGAGTTAAGTCAGGTGTGAAATTTTCAGAAAATATATTTGGGAATGAAAAGTGCCCAAAATATAAAACTGAAAAACAGATTGACTGTTGTGATATCGGTCGAGGTGTTATAATAACTCTCAAAATTAAAAGGAAACTAAGAATCCAAAATCATCCTTAATTGTGTCCAGCGCGGTTCCAGGAATATTTTTTTGCTTTATTATATAAGCCACAGTAGGGGCTACAAGACGTATCAAAACAAGCTTCGAATGTATAAATTTCGTCTTAAAAATTGATATTGTTGAAAAATGACGATTTTTGCCATTTTCAACTACCCAACATGCCCATTTTCCAATTTTAAAAATTAAAAAGTATTTTTCATGATGTAAATTTACATTGCGATTCCAGTTCCGGGGTCAAAAGTCACTTTTGAGCAACTTTTTTTGTCGATCAATCAGGAATCGCCAAAAAATTTGATTTTTTAGAAAAAATAATCTCCGTAAGATTTCCTACAAAATGGCTATCTTGATTTTTCCTGATTTTTGGCCCTTCCTAAAAATGCTTTAGATTGCGGCCACTCTTAGCGTTATAATGATTAAATATTAATTAAATATATTCAAATTGGTATAAATATTATAATAATTAAGTATACCATAAAATTATTTAAACACGATTTTTACCGTTAAAATTTTGTTACATCTATTTTCTTGTGTCGTCCATCCATTTGTTGCGTTTAAAACGCTTCCTAATAAAATCAAAGACAATTTCATGTTTTATTAAAATAATATATTAATTTATTCTGAATTAAAATATTTTATTTATGAGGATCTGTTTCTGTCTTTTCAACCTCCCAGAAAATTATTTTATAGCTCGTGCGCCGCGAGGGATCCGCCTTATCAGTTTGTTGACGGTTTTAGAGGGTGTTAATCCCTTTGCATTAGAATCATTTATGTGGTCAGGATAATTTGTTTGTGGTCGGATTCTATCGCTGTTCATTTTTTGATAAACGTAAGCTTTTTTTCTATTTTTTAGATTAAAAATATTAATTCCGTCGGCGAAATATTGACATGAATCTTTGAATAAGGTCATTAATAATGAGTCAATACTTTACATGATTGTGCTAACCTTTTAATTTAAAATGAGCTAAATATTACCATCTGTTTTAGCTGTAATAATAATCGTAATTATTTCACATTAAGTTTCATCATAGACGATTTGAAAAAGGATATTCAAAACTAAAAAACGGCGATCTTAGCTTTTTCGGCGATATGAGCACTGGTTGGAATTTAGCTAAACATTGTGAATTTTTAAATAGGTTTAAAATTTTGATGAAAAAATTACGATTTTTCATAAAAAATGGTTATTTTTCCCTTTAAAATCAGATAATTGCACTTTTGATATTATTTCCAGGTCGATATGCTAATCAATTAACTCTGTAGACAATTTTTAATTGCTAAAATTAATTTTCAAATAATTAAATTTTTTTCGTGAAATACTTAAATTGAAAATTTTGAAATTTCACTTCTGAAAAATAATATCTGTTCCTGTAAACCAATTAATTTTGGTTGTAAGGGGGTGGGTGTCGTAATCTGGTACCTTTCGCCTCATAATAATTCTAGGGCAGTTGTGAAAAATCTGAGGATACTCGTTTGTAGATCTATCCTTCGTCTAACGATTCACATCTCAAACTCAAAAATGTTTAAATCACACCACCAGGTGCTGAGTCAATTCTAGAACACCGACGCATTTTTTCAAAGTTATACTTCTATTAGGCTCAACATACAAAGCGTCTGAAAATTTACACAGAGTACGGGATGAGTGAGGTCACTAATATGTAGCCCCATTTTTTTGAATTCGCTCTTGTACTTAGCGAGTATATTTTCTAGAATCACTCTTGAACGCCGATTTTACAATTTTTCGTCTTCAAAGTGATACTCTCCTAGACGAATTTTCAGAATAAAACCGTTTTTCGACTCAGGTAGATAAATATAGTGTCGTCAATATGTTTGGCTCGGATTTTTTAATTTCATCCTGGAATTCTAGAAATATGACTATAAGTGAACCGGAAATGAAAAATTCGAAAAAAAAATTCGTCTGATCGGAACAAAAGTACCACCAAATTGAAGCTGAGAGTTCACTGATCGAAAAATCTGCCTACGGCTAATCAAATTTTGAACCAATCAGCGTCAAATTCGATAATTAGGTTTAACATTTTTGCTTAAAAATAATTAAAATTTATAGAATTCGATTAAGACATTTTCGATAATTTTAATGTCATGCATCGTTTTAGGCGCGGTGGCGGGTCATATTCACCAATAAAAAATGTTCATATCATTGTAGAATACCGATTTTATGCGGGTTAAAGATAAAAAAATATTCGAATTTTGAAAATTCGAGAATTTTTTCTAGATTGTTTTGAAAAAAATGATTGCCACCATGAGATTCCTTGAGTCCACTTGAGTCATAATCGATGCTAATGTATCATAAATTACTTCTATAAAGGCCTCAAAAAATTACGACACCTACCCCCTTAACTTAAGGGCCTTAAGTGTTAAGGATGCACAAAACACTTTCCTAAAAACTGGCTATTTTCAAATTTTGATTGACTTAATAGGTCGCATTTGTTTTTTTGTTAAAGTAAAAGATTAGAAAAAAATCTCAAAAAATCAACTCCCCGTAACAAAATTTGCAAAAAAATGAACTTTTTTTTGGAATCGCCGCAAAATTCTATATATGATGTATTTGGACGAGACAATTCTACAATGTTTTTTTGCCGTTTTTAAATGATTTAAAGTATGCTTGAGCCTATATAGAGTCTGTGCTCACACGGGTTAAGGAAAATGTAGGGAATAAAGGGAAAAGGGGAACAAAACCCTCGCAAAATTGTCCCTTTTACAAGCCTAATCTGTAGATTATTTTTGTGAGGAATTTTTCTGGCCATTTCAAGGCCCAGGATGTTCTTTGTTTTTGAATTTTCTGTATTTACGATGAATATTGCCCAAAAAATTATGTGAAAATGTCGTTTAATTTCAAAATGAAGCCAAGGAGAAAATAGCTTTTCGTTTTGGAAAGGCGATCTCGTGAAGGTTACGTATCCAGGAAATAATTATATTATATTTTTTGCAAGCTAAAGACTTTAACAAAATCCTGAGTGTCAAAATGACCAAAAAAAAATTCTACAAGATAAAGCAATAAAACCGATTCATTTTTTACTATTAAAATTTTTTATGTCAAATCGTCAGATACATAAGAGCCTGACCTACTCCAGCTAACAAAATTTTCACTATTTTAATTGCAACGTTTTGCTATTCGCATTATCAAGCTTTAAACAAGACAACTTGTTTTAGACAAGTTTCACAGTTTATGACTTCAAAAAATCGCAAAAAAATTGTCAAAAGTTACTTTTTGAAAAAAAATTCTAGATTTTTGACTTTTTCAAGTTCAACATTTTAATTTCAGAATTATTTTTTAAATAGAAATGACAGAAAAAGTTGCAGATTGCGCGCAAATAACAAATTTAAAGCTTTATTTTACTTGTCTTATCGAAACAATACCGAATTCAGAGAGTTCATTTGCTTATACAATCAGGAATGGTAAATATTTTAATAGGGTACAAATAGGGTATTATTTAAAAAAAAATACGTAAAAACTGGCCTCGAGAGCAGAAGTCGGCCGCCATCAGATCGGTTTAGAAAATCCGACAAAAGGCCAAATTATATCGGATCGACAGGGTCGATTCAACGGGCCCGGTCCGTTGGACCTAAAAGTACCAAAAGTGTATAGACTACTTTCGGTACTTAAATGAGTAGGAGATCGTAGGTTCGAGGCTCGAACTTCGAGCGAAAAACATGTTGCAAAAAGTGAAAGTTTAGTACCAACGGTTTAGAGTCTAAACTAAGTTTAACGGTTATGACGGTTAACGTTGAACGGATAGGACGTTGAACGGTTAGGACCTTGCTTCTGAACCTATAATTTAGTACCAACTGTGAGCCTCACAGTGTGAGGACCTAACTTCTGGTACTAAAATTCAGTACAAAAATACATCATTTTACTCTTGGGCCTAGCAATTACCGTAGAGTAACAGATCAGCGATTAAGATTGAAGATAACGCGGTATGCCTAATAACAGCTCAACGCTGATGACACCAGCTGAACACAGGCGGCAAAAAATCGAGCCGGAAAATCAGCTAAAAAATCAATTTATAATGAATATTCGAACGTGAACTCAAAAACGCAAAAATTTTTTTTCTTTACTGTTCCATTCAGTTTCACAATCAACTCCTCCTGATAATTGGTCTTTTGTTAACTCTCAGCGTTAATATTCAGATATCCCTTTATCACCTTTTGCATGATCTGAGAGATGTGGGCTGAAAAAAAGAGAAAGCGGCCTCATGAGTGGCTAGAAGGGGTCTTAGGAGTGTTAGGATTGGCTCCCTCAACCCACATCTCTTAGATCATGCAAAAGGTGATAAAGGGATATATCAGACAATTTAAAATCTAGCGTCACAATTTCAAACTACAGGAGGGTTCGGCGTATAGTTGGAAAGTTTTTCGCCACAAAAACCCGAACTATACGCGTAATTCCAACTATACGCGTACGGCCGGGAAAATGTGCTCTGATTGGTCAATTTAAACATTATCTAGAGTTTATAAATGTGATTGAGTTAAAGGGTGGTCAGAGTAAGAATTTTTGGTGATTTTAAAGTTAATTTTTCGTTACAAATCTTCTAGGATGTATAAATTTAATTTTATCGAAAAAAATGAAATAAAGTTAATTTTAAATAAACTTGAATTCGAAAAAGATTTATCCAAAAATTGTTAAAAAATCGTTAAAATGTAGGAAACAATGGAAATTATGAAAAAAACAATTATGCTCACAGTAAATCACTCTCAGAAATTCAGAAAAACTAAATATTTTTATCTGAATAATTATTGGCCCATTTTCAAGCTAGCCGACATTGTCTGCGAGACTTGAAAACATGTTTTTAAACTTCTTGAAATACCGACACTCCATTGGTCAATCTTAACATGTTTTTAAAAAATGTATTTTTCATTGTCGCGCCGACCGGAGAATCTTGGTCTGAGAATCTGGTTAAAAACGCCTATCTTTTGCCAAGGAACGTTTGAAAAAAACCCTATCTTTTGCCTACAACTATACGCCGCACCCTCCTGTGAAACGTTTTTTATTCTGTTCTAACTTGACCTCAAACAATATGTTGATATGCAGGCTTAGTGACTAACCCTAACAGGCTTCTAAAAGGGATCACTTTTATCTCCCCTTTTGAAACAGAGCCATTTCATGGCAAAATATTAGGAAAATGTGGTATCACCACAAATTGATGATAGGGAATCCCTATTAGGGATGTAAAATCGTAAAATAGCCATCCGTTTTAAAAGCCTGATTCATGCACAGCGGTCAAAATTCTAAGTTTTCGATAGAAAAATCATCCAAAAACAGAAAAAAAAATCGGGACTAAAAAGAAAGAAGAAAAATTACAATTTTCCGGCTTTTTTGACAAGGGAATATCGGTTAAAATATTATATCGGTCTTTGCAAACTCTGTATAGAATAAAAAATAAAATCAACTTTCAAGATAGGACTCTTGGAAATATTCCGCCTACGCATTTTTTTCAAAAATTTCCGAACATGTTATTTTTCATCATATAGAATAATTGTTTGTGAGTACGGACCAGGGATCGGCATGAAGAAATAAAAAATCGTATTGGATAGGATCGAGAAGGGGTGAAATAAAAACTATATTGGATCGTATCGGAGGGGGGTAAAATTCTAACTCTATTGGATCGGATCGTATCAGAGGGGGGTAAAATTGTAACTGTATTGGATCGTATCGGTACTGATTCGATCCAATCCGATCCAATAATTCCAATACGATCCAATCCAGTTCTCCCGATCCCTGGTACGGACATTATCATAAAAGCAGGATAAAAATAAGTTTATTATGCTCAAAATTTAAGTAAGTGCTCAGCACTTAGTGCTGAAACAGAAGGTTTTCAGAACTCATTTTCTGACCAGCCGAAAAAAAATTTTTTTAGTTTGAATCAATGTTTTTGGTGGCAATAACCCCGAAACGCAGAAAAAGTTTCATCAACGGTTTTAGTTTACCGTCTGTAGCGTTCTCGCTGCGCGCTTTATTTATAAGTTGCATAATTACAATATTTCCTAACAAATTGCAAAGTGGTATTTTCCTTGGAACTGCTTTATATTTTCTGTGCTTGAAATTGGTTGCTATAAAACAGAAATGGAATCAAAAGTGTCTTGACCTAGAATTGACTGTAGATTTTGATCACAAATTAACATTTGCAATTGCTGTCTTGCTAAAATGCGAAAATCAGCCTACGTCCAATTTGTTAAGAATAAGGAAAGGGTGGAACATGCCTTGTTTAGGATGGGAAATTCTCACTGGGAATGAGAAAAATCAGTGCAGTGTTCAGGAACTTCTTCAGAATTATAAATTTTTTGAAAATAAAACAATTGATAAAAGTTGTACAAAATTTCAGTTTAAAATCATTACAGTTTATTTTAATAATTCACATTTTGATAAAAAAATATTGCTAACTCAATTTTACATGAAATTTATTTAATTTCAAATTAATTGTTCTTTATTTATGTTCAAAAGTAATATTTGTGAGTTTATCATTACTAAATACCGAATTTGTCAATATCGCCGAAAAAACCTACGCAGTTTCACGATCTAAGCTTAATTCCTTCTAGTGCCAATATCGCCGAAATTGCGTGGGCGTTTGAGGTTTTTATTACAGATTACTATGATATCTGTGAAAAAAATTCCACTGACGAAATTTTTAGCAAAATTAACAGTTTCGATCATCGACTAAAATTTAAAATCAAAAAAATGCAAAATAATGAAATACAATTTCTTGATGCATTAATTTTCATCGAAAACTCAGAAATAAAATTTAAAAAACATGATGTTTCGCCATTAAAATATAAGCATAATATTTTTACGTCACTACATAGAACCCGTGATTTTTGCTCTGATAACGAACAATTCGAAAAATGTCTCGACGATTTGCGGATAATAATATTATCATAATATATTCTAGAAATAGTTATCCAACCTGGCTCATAGAGCAAAAAATAAAGATATTTTTAGTAAATGATAAAAAACCTCCCCGTGAAGAAACGTTTCATACTTTTTGTCTTGATTATAATTCTCATCGCGTAGATTTTTATGCAAAACATTTAATGAAAAAAATAACACCCGATATACACGTTGTTGGCCATTCAAAAAGAATGTTAGAAATAAGACCACAAGAACATAATCAACCCAGTAAATCATTAGGAGTTTTAGAACATATTTTAAACTGTGAAACATACAAAAATAGAAAAAAACATTTTCTCAATGAATTCAAAAATATTCTTCTACCGTTAAAATTGACAGAACTTCAAAAAGAAATTGAGTTTTACAGTTCGCATTACTCTATTTTACAAAAAAAACTTTCGTAGTGGCTATGATCGTCTTCGGTCTGAAGCATTCTATATCCGTATGTTTCGACCGAAATTAAACATCCAAGTCAACACTCAAAAGTATTTTAAAGTTTTTTGAAATCCGGACTTCTAATTTTTTTTATTTTGAAATATGCCCAGCGTCTCAAAAAATTATATTTAAAAAAAAATATAGATTATTGCTGAACTTGACTTTATATATTTTCTCATAAAAAAACTTATTATGTTAAATTTTGCTTGATAATGAATAAACGAAAACGTTCGCACTTTTGAAAAATGAATAATTACTATGAGTGCGTTATAAATTCAGTAGAGTCCGTAATTCTACACATTTCGGAACTTTACTTCATTTGAATCTATTTTAAAACTCCTTATAAAATGGAATGATTTTTTCAAATTATGACGTCATTTGGACCCACGCGTTTTTTTATTTTTGAACGAAAAAATTTATTTCTGTCCCCATATGATATGGGCTATATCGCCGAAAGTGCCAATATTGCCGAATTATTGGTTGTTTATGGTTTAACAGTTTCTCACGCCATTTTTCGAATTTTTATTTTGCGTCTTTTGGTGACAATGTCAATTTTTGTATGCTGAATTTTAACAAAATCTCTAGATTGTCATGACTGTGAGTTACGAATTTTTATAACCCCGAATTGGGGTCCCCGATAAATCGTAAAATCATAAGTATAACCACTTGACCAAATTTTCGCATAAGATGAAAACTCCACTCTAATTTTGGTCTACAATCAAAAACACGTGAGTTGACACATCATTTGTTATATGAATTTTTTGTTAACTCACTCAGATAACCTAGTTTATATTTGGACAAATTAAATGAAGTTCACTTCTAAACCTCGGTATCTTCAAAATTGAAGTTTTATAAAAAAACGGAATTTTGTAGCGATTCTACACATTTTTCTACTATGAAGATAAAAATGTTAATCCTTCAAAAATTCAATAAATCTGTATTTTTTCTACCTAATAATCTATAATTAACTACACCGCACGGTCCGCACCCCAAATAAGATGCGAATTTTTTGATAAATGTTCGGATGAAGTAATTGTGAATTTGGCAAAAGTTGGCAAACGGACATTTGCGGTATTTACATCGATTGGATTTGCTAATGCTGGTGCTGACAAACTTAACGCCAAAAATATTCTTATCAGGTATGTACAAATTTGTGGTGGACAATTTCATGGAGACATTTTTTTGTATTGTTATCAATTAAAAAAAATTAAAATAGCTTATACTTATTATTTGCACAATATTTGTCATCTATAAGTGAGGCGGGGAGATAGCGTGAAAGTGACACCCAATTACAGGTGCGCAAGTTTCTTCGCAATTCCCCGCAAAATACTTTATCTAATTAAATTGCTTCTAAAAGCACGTGAGTAATGAGCAGGAGAAACAATTTTTTACGCTCGATCTCGAAATTATCTAGTCGATTGTATATTTTTTCCTTCAAGCGTTAATTACACTTCTAGAAACTATTTCATTTTAAGGCTCAAATGTAAAAACAAGGCGGCATTTTCGATGGAAGGCATTTTTGTTCGGCAACTAATCCCCTTCAAAAAAGCCAAAAATGATCTTTTCTTTCTACCAATAAAACGAAGAGAAGTAACCAAGTCTGACCCTAGATGGCAAAGTACAAAAACCGATAATCATTTATCAGAAGATTTCCGTTATGATTTAAAAATATAAAATGTGTCGAAAAAAGTATGTTCAATATCTTTTACTTGCTCTGCTTTTTACAGGGGGCCCAATATCGCCGAAAAACCTACGCACTTTCACGATTTTTACCTAAAATACTTCTTGTGCCAATATCGCCGAATTTGCCAATATGGCCGAATTTTTTTGAGATTTATAACTCAAATTCCTTTGTTAGCGTCATGAATGACGTCATTTTCAGGATTGACTATCCCAAATTTAGTCTTTAATTTGATTGCCTTCGGTGTAGTATTTAATTCTAAGCATTTTGGTGATTTAATTCATACGAATCTATTGTGTAACTCGTTATAAAATTCAAAACTTGTTCGACAAATGACGTCATTTCGAACGCCTACGCGTTTTTTTTATTTTTTGAACAAGAAATTTTATTTCTGTTCCCATATCGCCGAATGTGCCAACATCGCCGAATTTTTCAATATCGCCGAAATTTTTCGCAAAAAACTTTCGGCGATATTGGGCCCCCTGTATACAGTATACCTAGGGTTCGGACCGGGAAAATTTGAACCTTTAAACGACTTAATTCAACTAAAAACAAAGTAAAAATTTTAATGTAGAATTTGAAAAGTAAAAAAAATGTCGAAAAAAAATTGTCACATGAGAATTTCGTGGGGATAATTAGGTTTTAATGTTTAAATTGCCGATTTTTTCATAATGCGCAACCTTGCGCAATTCTATGATTACTTTAATCATAAAAATGAGCTAATTTCGAATTAGCAGAGACAAAAAAATCCACGTTTGGTTACGTTGCGCGAAATATTTTCATCAAAATACATTTTTCCGCCTACGCATTTTCGATACTAAAATTCTTTACTAAACTGACCAATTTTTTTTTTTCAAAATTATTCGAAAAATCTTTAATTCTATCTAAACCCAAATTTTGTTGCGGTCACGCTCTTGCCGTTTTTAATTGAAAAAAATCAATATTTATGCCGTTTTTATCGAGTTTGAAGACAGAAAAAGGAGTTTTCTAGAGTAATTTTCTGACCACTAGGGGCCCCAATTTTTTTT
>SCLH01001998.1:53594-78979 GCA_004367855.1 Oikopleura vanhoeffeni | reverse complement strand
TTTATTATTTAACTTAAAGTCTAGAACATTTTCATTTTAGTCGAGCTAAGTATACTGTACGAGCTAAGTATACCACTTTTTAGACTAGGGTATTTGGTGCAATTTCCTGTTTATTTTATCATAAAATTTTTATGCAACAAAAAAGTACTCAAATTTGAAAAGTGGCAGTTTTTTCTCAAATTTTCGAACTCAAAATGTAAACTCTAATTATATGAAACCGCCGTCTGACGGCAGCCGGCAGGCAAACTTAATGAAAAAAGATCAAATATAATTGTTTTACTAATACTAATATTATATGACTCATACAGTATGAGTCATACTGTATGAGTTAAAATAAATTTATTGAAATCACAATAACTTTTTACAAAGTTTGGCAGTGAAAGTTTATAGAACTATTTCGATAACTTTCAGTTGTTTCGAAGAGCTTATTGTTTTTTTCATTTTTTTTAATTAGTTTTTTTTTAACTTAATCTCTCCATTTTAACGACATGTATAAGTAGCAATTAAAAATTTTCAATCAATTGAAAGACGGGCACCACTCCCTCGAGGAAATCTGAAATATGCCCTCTCGGAATATCCGCTGTTTTCCCCTGGTACCAACGGAAGTTATCTTGATAGAATGTCTCGATTTCTTCATTTGAATTTTGGAATTTCAGGAAGTATTTTTGCTGGGGTGATGCTTCACAGTATTAAATATAACCCACTCAATAATTGGATCCATACATATGCAGCTGCAGCTGGTGTAGTTTGTGTGGTGTCATATATTCTAGAATTTGTAAATCGAAATAGTTATGGAATAGGTAGGGTACAAAAAACTCAAAGTATATTAAAAATGTTAACCGAAGTCTGTTTACTTCTTAAAAATTTGAAAATGTCCAAAAATTCTCTATGTGATAATAAATCATCAAATGTGATTTTGTTGAACAATCAATATATACTGTAATTGTGTTTATGATAAGGTAGGAACGGCATAACTTTTTTTTGCTCTACACTTTTTTAATTATATTTAAATTGGAGGCCTAAAAAAATATGACGTTCAGTACAAAAATTTTTTTTAAATTGTCAGCTACTGCTCTAAAATAAAAATGAGCAAAAGCTAACCTTTTTTTTAATTTTTTTTGTGCTGAACATGATATTTTTTCAAGGGCTACAATTTGAACATAATTGAAAAAATGTTTAGCTAAAAATTTTTTGCCGTTCTTACCTTAGTTTGTGACTCATAAATTATGAGTCAATAATTACAACAAAAAGTAAAAAAAAATGTTTTTTTAAATTGAATACCAATCTTTGGAAAGACCAAATTCAAATTTAGCTATTTTTTCAACTCGAGCTCAAGAGCGCTGCTAGCCCGTAAACTAGTTGATAAAAACTCAACTAATAATGTCATGTCTTATAATTTATACGGTACCTTGACTATACATTTGTATTTGGTCCAAAAGCACTCATAAAACTTATGTTCCCTTATATAAAGTTAGTGACCTTGGCTCCAAGTGGGATAGAAAACCAACTGGAGATGGTTTAGATGATTCTATCTGTGATTTTGACGATATAAACCCTGAACCTTTGGACGAATTTCAGAAAGAAAATAAACATCATGAAAATATAGTTCGAAACGAACAGAGGGGGTATTAATCAGACTTTTTTTCAAAAAAAATCTTCTGACCAGCTTTTTTGACCATTTCTGGTACTTTCTTTAAAAAAATTTTGGGGGTTTTAGATTAAAAAAATTACCCATCTTAGATGTGCCATGGCATGCCATCAAGTGGTGAGAAAGTCGGTTTAAAAATTTTTAGTTTTAGCCACAATTTGTATCCTTTTGATTGTCTTTTTTGAAAAATTGTTATCAACTTTTAACGTACTCTGCTCACAGTTAAAAATGCTACATACAGTACGTGTTTTTTTACTTGCGAAATGAAAATTGTCATTTCGGTTATTACGAACAATGAAAAATGGTAACTAGGTGGATTATATTTTCAAATCCTTGACATCGGCTATTAAGCTTGCTTTTTGAAAAATAAAACCCACCTAGTTATCATTTTAATCGGCCCGTAATTACCCTAAATGGACAAATTTCATTTCGTTCAAGTAAAAAAAACACCATTACTGTAATAAAAAATTTTTTTCAAATGACCTCATTTTCATGATTTAAAAATCTTAGATAAATCGAGATTAAGGGAGTGGGCGTCGCTGATTTGAGGTTTTGATATGTCGATTCTACGAACAGGCAGAGGTAATGATTTAAAAACTTTTGTGGATTGAAGAACAACTCTTCAAGATCATTTTTAAACGTACAGTAATCTGATACTATGCCACCTACGCAAACACAGAGACTTCAAAATAGACTTCTAAAATCAGAGTAAATGTTGGAGATTTTATCTCGATTTTTATTCAGAGGCATCAGAGCGGCGATACCAATCTTTGATCGTTGCTTTTTTTGACCTTTTTTTTATTTTCTTGGACGCAATATCGAAAAAACGATCTTTATTTTTTTATGAAAACTTTGATTTTTTTTAATATGTCATAACTTTTTTTCTTCTGCAGTCTGAGAGTTAAATTAAGCACTAAAATGATTAAAAGTGTTTGAATATTTGAAAAAAACAAAAGCTTAATATTTTTTCGTCAAATTTCTTTTTTGAGTTCCAAATATTGAAAAACTCGTAGACTCGATTTCCGGCAAGTAGTTGACCATTCACCATTTAATCGCATTTTCACCGACGCTTAATCATTGAATGACAAATCAGTTATTAAAGTTTATTGATAACTTTAAGACAAAATGACGTTTGTGCGTTTTTTTTGAAAATTTTTACTGTATTACAGTACTTTTTTTTTTTTGCACAAAATTTATCGAACACCAAATAAAACCTTTAATCGTTGATGAGGAAACAAATTCAAGATTTTTTTCTAATTACATCAAAGCCAAAAAATTGATCACGTGACCCGTATATTCAAGAAATAAGCTCGGTCAAAATAGTACTGTTTTTTCAAAAATTGCTTAAAACATTTTTTGAAAAATAAGAAAGGTTCTTGAGAAGTTTTAAAGACTTTTTTTCCATTACACCAAAGTCCAAAAACGATCACGTGACCTTCAAATAAAGAAATAATGTTTTGGTTTAAGTACACAAATAGTACTCAAATTACGCCGATAAAATTTGTGGGCTAAAAGACACCTAATTTAAGAGTTTTGAACATAATGATATTTTCCAAAAAGGTCACGTGATCTTATTTTTCAAGAAATAAGGATTTATTTATGACATATTTCAAACCTTATTTTTGGATTATTTCGCCACGTGATTTTGTTCGGACTTTGGTGTAATGAGAAAAAAGTCTTATAAAGTTTGAAGTTCATCAACAAATGTTTTTGACGTAATTTGAGAACTTTTTTCAAATTACCATATATGGTAATTTGAAAAAAGTACTCAAATTACGTCAAAAACATTTGTTGATGAACTTCAAACTTTATAAGACTTTTTTCTCATTATACGGTATATCAAATAACCTTCAATTTCTCATGAAAATATTAGCAACTATGGGTCAATTATGTACTGAAAGGGCGCCATAGAGCAAAAACCCCCCCCTGTAAAATGTGACTATTTTTGATATTTAACTCGTAGACTCGATTTTAGCCAACTAGTTCCTGCCGCCACACCATTAATCGCATTTTACGTACGCTTCAATTAGAAGTGACAAGATCAGTGTATAAAGTTATCGAGGTAAACTTTAAACAAAATGACGTTTGTGCGTTTTTTTGAAAATTTTTATGTATTACAGTACTTATTTTTTGCACAAAATTTTTGTTATCTTCACAATAAAAAACCTTTCATTCGGAATTAAAAATTCTGAAGTATTTTTCTCATTACATCAAAGCCCCAAAATATTTCACGTGACCGTTATATTCAAAGAAATAAGGTGGTAGAAATAGTACTGTACTTTTTTTCGAAAAATTGCTTAAAATCATTTTGGTGTGGAAAATAAGAAAGTTGTTCTTTAGAAGTGTTTGGTAAGAGCTTTTTTTCCCATACACCAAAGTCCAAACGATTCACGTGACCTTCAATAAATTAGGAATAAGTGTTTGTTGAATGAAGTACACAAATGGTACTCAGATTTACGCCGAAAAATGTTTGTGGCAAATGAAACCTAATTTAAGAGTTTTGAACATAAATATTTATTCCAAAAAGTCACGTGATCGTTATTTTTCGAGCAAATAAGGATTTATGTCTATGACATAGTTTCAAGACCTTATTTTTGAGATTATTTCGTCGACGTGATATTGTTCGGACATTTGGTTGTAATGAGAAAAATTCTTATAACGTTGAAGTTGACCCTGGAATTTTTTTGACGTAGTTTGAAGTACTTTTTTCAAATTACGTATATATATTCGGGTATTACCTTTGTCGACATGCCTTATTTTTTCAAAAGTACTCAAATCACGTGGCAGACCGCCTTCAAGGAATTCGAACGGAATTTTTAAGACTTTTATGTGCATTATAGATATGGGCCTCAGTTTAAATAGAGCATGTCTAGAAGTCATGCTTTGCGAAATGCTGATTGACATATAAGAATGCGTTAGGCGAGAGAGAGTAAGAAAAATCCAATAAATCTACGATTGGATATTTTTTAAGTTTCAAGATTTCTGTTTGTATTATTGTGTGAAAATTGGTCCTCGGTTAAAATAGAGATTTCTAGAAGTCAAAACTTACCGCGAACGATTATGACAATAAGAAAAAGTGAGAGTTCGGTGCGTAGGGGTGAAGGTTCTCTCTTTACTTTTCAAACACAGAAATTAGATTCCAAAATTAATTTAAGGAGTATTATACTAGAAAATTTTGCTAAAAAACAATAATTATTTTTAAGACAGACCGATAGAAAAATCATTTGGTTGTTATATATGAAGGTAATTGCACAGTATAAATTAAGGTTTAATGTCATCTCATTATTGCACACTTTTTATAGTCGGAGTGATAGTAAATTTCGCAAACTTTTTGTTTCTGTATCCTCATTAAATGCCCTTTAAATTCGTAATTTTATTTTGTTATTTTATTTGTATTAGCAAATGGCTGAAATATTATTTTAAGGCTATTAAAATGAATGTTTGATAATGAAACTTTGCTATAGTGGCCGATTTAAACAGTGAGGCAACGAGTTGGCTAAAATTCGAGTCTGTACAGATTCCATGTCTAAAGATCACGACGTTAATGGACCTTTAAGTACATACATTGACCCATAGTTGCTTATATTTTCAATGCAGAAAGCGACCCTCCAATATTTTGGTTCGGTACTTTTCAAGGTTGTATAGACGATTACTTGAAATTGGACCTTTAAACGAGAAATCCAAAATATTCAACACAATTTAGAGTCATTATTACTAAGACTTTTGTGCGAAAACGTATAATTATTTTAAGACAGAACGATAGCAAATCACCTGAAGTTTAATACAGTGGGTGAGACCAATGGTGGCACAGCTGGACCATTATAGGCAACACTTTTTTCGCAGCATGTTTGATTTTTTTTCAGACCTATGAGACCATGAGGCAAACACCTAGAAATTTTACCCAAATTTTACCGCATAACTTTACCCATAATTTTGATAAATATAAGAATAAATTTAATATATATTGTGTGAAATTTCAACAATATAATTGTTAAATTTTATAATCTAGAACAAAACTTTCGAAAAACTTGTGTTTAAGGGGTGCGTCATGTCTGATTTAAATAAAGGCCTTAGAGGCATAAGAATGCTCCAATTGGATAAGGGTGTGTAATTAAGTGTACTAAGAACCCATCAGTCAACAAAAAAAAATTCGAAATTTTCGCATTTTTTCGTTTTTTTGTTAAATTTTTTTAAAAGATGAATTTAAAAAATAACGTTGTTTCGAATTTTTAACCACTAAAACTGCAAAATAATCGGACTTGACGTAAGCCAAACTTTTCTCATGGTGTTTCACGTGGCTTTCTTTTGAGGCCTACTGGTTCGGAAAAAATCGAAGCACTTTTTTGTTTCGGAAAATGACCAATGAAAATCATATTCTGAGTTTTACTGTCACTTGCAAAAAACCTTCTGGTCATCTTCTTAAATTTGTTGCTGAGGAGTACTTGATAAAAATTTGAGCCAGGTTTGCAAATTATATCCTCGAGGCAGATTAAATATTTTGAAGTCTGAATTGTGAAAATCGTCGGTTATTTGGCGTTCTTAGAATTGGTTCAGTCACCGGATCAAAAAAAGCTTTTGATTAGCTTAAATATTACTATCGTTATGTTATTCTGTGAAAATTGGAGCTCAATTTGATTATACCGTCTGGGAGGAGATAGATAGTTTTGCAGTTATGGAAAATGTCACCTCTGTTTACGATACTAGTACCGTATTGGTGTATGGGTCAAAAATGATTGTGACTGTACTTTTTTTGCAAGATTAAGGATAGATCTACCAAATTGGCATTTTTGGAATTATTGCCTCAGGATTCAGATTTCCTGAATAGCTCTGCATAAATTTGCAAATCAGGACATGACCACCCCCCTTAAGTTTTCAGAAAATATGTATCAAATTTAAAAAATCGGGACTAGGAGGAGGAACCAATGGGCAACACCTGCGTTGTGAGGGACTAATGGCCGCTGAGACCAATAGGGGCAACACTTTTCGAAAGGCTCGTGTCTGTTGCCCATTGCTCTCCCACCCACTGGTATAGGTAGGTTTTCAAATATAAATAAGGTTTAGTTTGTATACTTATTATTGCACTTTCAAGTGTACTGGAGGTAATTTTTCCGCAACTTTTTTTTTCTTATCCTCATTAAATGCCCTTTAATTTGGTTTTTCAAATTTTTTTTTTGATTGTATAGCAAATTGGCTGAATAGTATTTTAAGCTAATTAAAAATGTATGTTGATAATAAAACTTTGCTTATATGGCTCGATTAAAAGAGTGGTCACTACTTGCCGGAAATCGAGTCTGGGTACAGATCAACTTCTAAAGTCTACGAGTTAAACATAAAACCGAAAAATCCCCGCAAAGTTTTTTCTTTTCAATTTCTGATTCTGAATTTCTGTCGATTACCTTGTGATCATTTGAAGAATAAAATAATTTGTACCAAAATAATATCCCCATAAAGCTAGATCTCATCGACCAAAATGAACAATTACACGAAGTTGACCCTGACCTTGAAGTTGGCGAGGACTGGCGTGTAAATTTGATTTTCCGAAATACAGCGCTTGCAGGTTTACCTACACGCGCCGTCATCCTGCTAACAGCTGACGGTTGGGATGAGCAAAAAATTGTCAAAACTTGGCCCCATGGTGCTACGACTAATCTGATAGAGAGCCTTTTAGAATGCGGCGTGAGAATCGAATTTAGTGATAAGGAAAATCAGGTTTTGATTCAACGGATTGAGCCACATTGGTGGAAAAAATTACCACCAAAAATCCAAAAAACATTTACTCGACATGGTTGGGATGCGGCGAAAATATCTCATAAAAGACCAAATGCGCTACCAAAGTTTTTGAAGCAGTTTGCACATCAGTATGGAATAACAGTCTGTGAATTTAATGGATTTATAACGACGATGCAGGCAGATCCAGACTGGTATTTCAGACTTCCAGTGGGATTACAAAAGGAATGGGTTTCAAATTGAAACTTTCAATGTTGATGGATTTAATAACAAAAAAAAATTAATTTGTGACCAATCTTGTCACACGTTATGTGTAGTAAAATTGTATTGTAAAATGGTATAGCTATTCTCGATTGGTTCATGCGTAGGTTACGCTTGTTATTTTATTTTGTGTTGGGGCGAATAACACGAGTGTTTGCGTGACTAATTGTGTCGAACACTAAAGTTTCATCGCTAAAACCACTTCACTCCAAAATTAACAAATTTATTATTTAAATTAAGGACAAAACGAGGTTAACTAGATAAAAATATCAAAAATTGATAATTTAACAAAGAATTGTATTTCATGAACATTTGGAAAAATAGGGACCGAACTTTAAAAATAATACGCCTGAAAATTAAATTTTTACAGGGAAAGAAATTATTTCAATTGTCAACACAAGTATTATGAATTCGTTCATATTTTTTATCTTAAATAATTTTCATTTTATTAATTTCAAAACACAAAAAAAATTTACACATTCGTTTATAACCAACAATTTTTTTGATTTTATTCATGGTTTCCTACAAATAAAACTTTCAAACACAATTATTTCTGATACAATTGCTTAGATAATTGTCTTGAAAAAAATCCTATAAAATTGTTTTTAATAAGTTTTTTATTAAGCAAACTTTTTGCAAAATTTTAAACAAATTTTCTATGATTATAATGCCGTTAATTTCCCGATTATCCCACGCTTTTAAAATTAAAAAACGGTCTTTAAATTAAGGATTGTATGAAAATTTGCATCTAATTAAAACCATTGAAGGCATTTGCAGAAAGTGGGTGGAACTATGAAAAAATTTTAAATGACCGTTGTACTGATATGGCAAGTGGCCTACTGTGTCTTATCAGTGATTATGGCGTGGAAATTTCATTTGATCAAGATAGCCTAATTAGCGTTTCCTCTAGAATACCAGACTGGTGGAACACTTTGCCAGATAAAGTTGCAGAGTGGTCCTTATCAAATTCAGTTAATTTTCACAGTTTATCGGCAACTCGTCTAGGACAGTTTTTAAAATTAAAAACACGTAACGAAAAATATGAAAAATAATTTGCGATAAGTTGGGGAAATTTATTTTTAAGCCATCAATCATTTGCCGCATAACTTATGCCACATAACTTATGTGACATAAGCGTAAAAACCCCGATTCCTTTTTCATGTAATTTTTCATGACACGAATTTTGATTTCACAGTCTTCGCTCCCTAACCGGTAAAAGTTTTTCGGAGTGGTCAATGTGTCTGTGACTGGATAAAATTTTCGAAAGTTTTTTTGAAAGCATTGCAGAAAAATAAATAAAACGAACTTTTTGATAAGTTTTCATATATTTCTCCAAATAATTATGGTTTTTGTAATATCAAAAACAGAACGAGATGAAAACAAGATCCAAAACAGAACTAACTTCAGTTACATTTTTTTCTTCATAAAAATGATATAAAACAGTTGACTGTATTTGATTTGATTCGAGTTCGAGTCTCATTGACTGCCACATATACTGGAAGCAGTATGTAATTTGTATTTACTGAGTTATTTTTGTATAACGGGTTATTAATAAACCACATTTGATTTGTGTTATACAGTATGTTAGGTTTTTGCTCCCTTTTTCCAATTTGCATAAATCAGAATTTTACCGTTTTGATTGGTTTAATCCGGAAAAGACGTAGGTATTTGCCAAAATTGATCGTTCTCATTGGCGGATAGCAAGTTATGCAAATTGGAAAAAAGGAAGCAAAAACCTTACATACTTTACACTCAAAAAATCCATTAACCTCCTCACACCCAGAAACGAGAACTTCGCCTCGCACCCAAAAGCCTATCTAAAGGCACTACTTTGAGCGCTGATCACGGGAAAACTGGAAAAGATATCAATTCACTTATTTGTCACTGATTGAGATCAAGCATAGAATTAAGTGAATAACACGTAACATTTCTAAATTTCGAAGTTTGTAAACAAGATAACTGCGAGAGAAAAGAGAGGTTCACTGAACTTCACTCATCTTGTATTTCTTGAAAAACCATANGCGCTCTGATTGGTTAAGCGTGAATCTTCTCGGGGAACACCCCAAAAGCTAAAACACATTCGGTATAAGTTAAAAATTCACAAGTGAAACTCTAGCTATTTATAGCTGGTCTCAGATTTGAAATATGATATCTCGATCGCTTACAAAACAATTATTCATATCGCCGCGCGTCAAAATATATGCAGTGAAATGTGAAAAATATTGCTTATCAGCTGAAAACTCAAAATCAGTACCACCTTGTGTTCTACATTTGATCGATTTGTCTTTGTCGGCTTTATTTGAGTTAAATTGCCGTTCAATTCTTTCGAAAAATAATTTTTTGAAAAACATTTTTTTTTCATTATTTTGACTTCCATAAAAATCACTTGTGAAAAAAATATTCTTTGTATAGAGACTGCAGAAAAAATAAACTTATACCAAAAGAATTTTCAAATACTTTCCTAAAAACTGGCTCCCCCAGAATTTCGATATTATGTATCGTTTTCACACAATTGATTTTTTAAGAAATTTTGGCGAAAATCCTAAAAAAAATAGGAAAAAATAACTTTCGAAAGGCTAATCGTATAAAATTTTCAACAATATTTTTGGAAATAAAATTGCAAACTCTATGACATATTTGAATTGTAGGTCTGTGACGATNTTTTTTTGCCTCCAGATAGTCAAAGGGTGTGAGGGGTTAAGGATATCCCGGTTCCTACATTTTCTGCAGTTATTATGTCATAAAAATGCATCAAATCAATCGTTAATATTTTGGAAGCACAAAACAACCCAAATAAGAACAAAAAAAATTCGAAATTTTTTTTTTAATTAAGTGTAAAAATAACGTTTTTTTCAATTTGACCCCTTCAACTTCAAAATTTCGGCTTGAGGTAAGCCAACTTTCTCTTCAGTGTTTCCCCAGCTTTCTTTTGAGCCTACTTTCGAAAAATCAAAGCACATTTTTTTTCGTAATTTTTTTCACGTGACCTTGACAAATTCATATTCTGAGTTTGGGGTCAAAATTGAAGAAAGGCTCCTCAGAAGTTTCGAGCTACCTTTTGCAAAAATTTGAGTAAATTCTGAAATTTGACCTAGGAGGAGAAAGATTTTCCGATGAACAAAGTCAAAAAAACAGTGGTTTATCGCATATTCTATAAAAAATATAGCACTTATCAACAAAAACGCATCTCAGAAATTTTTAATACTAATTATACAGGCTATGTTAAAATTTAGGTTTATTTCAAAAAAAACTGAGAGGAGATAGATTTTCCGTTTTGACTTAGGTCTCGCTTATTTGTCTGTGAGTGTATTAGGGTGTCACCTAACTCGACTAAATCGGAAACCGAGATAAATGACAAAAAATGAAAATAGCCATTAATATTATTTTTTGACACTGAATTCGAAAAAAATAATTTCAAAAATTTTTGGTCAAAATTCTAGAAAATTTTCAAAATTTTTTCGATTTCCGTTTTTTCGTATGACTTTTCGTAGGTGACACCCTAGAGTGTATGCATGCAAAACAATTTTGACACATGTTTTACGCAAGATGAAGGCTAGTGCTACAAACTGGCTAATCTGAATAATATCCTTGAAGCCCTGTTTGGCTAATATTACATCGAGAATATGTGAAATTAGGAACCGGGATACCCTTAATTCGAATATAACTACAAAATAAAGAAATTTGAATTTACCATGTATTTTTTAAGCAAAAGTATAGGGATTTTCATTAAAGTGGTAAAAATTGCTCATCTGGTACAATTTTTCGGGGTCGGTAATACCGAACTCGGTATTTGTACCAGTTAAGAAGCAAGGACTAATATTTAATTGTGCATAACAAACTGATTTTTCTTAAACAGAAAATTGAGCGTAAAAATCAAATAAGACAAAAAAATTTTTGTAAAAACTGTGTCAGAAATTTTAAAACATGTGTCCACTCATTGGAACGATCTCAGCCGTTTACAAGCAATGCCTAGGCCGTTCAAAAAAGAGTTTATCGAATTTTATGGTCTCAAGGATGTCGTCGATGCATATTTGCGAAAAACGCAGAAAGAACGCGAAGAAAATGAAGAAAAATTAAATTGCGAAACTCTAGCAAGGGTGTTTATTTATTTATTTATTTTTAATTTAAGAGGTTTGTAGTTGAAAAATAATCATTTTACAAAAAATCGCATGATCAAGTTTTAACCCCATATGAAAAAAAGTTCCGCCAAAGCACCAGAGCCACAATTGTGGCTCTACTTTGAACGCTGTTTACAGAAAGCTTAAGGTAGTTGGAACTTCTATTTTTTACTGCATAAGGAAGTTGAAAGGTGATATTTTTGCATCCGACATTTTATATTCTAGAATTTGAATTTCTAGTTCTAAAAAATATAGTGAGAAAAGCAAGGTTTACTATATGAAACGATGCACAAGTATCTGGCCTACGTCAAAGTTTTCTCCGCTTTGATTTATATGATATAAAGAATATGATATAAAGATAAATTATATTGCATAAATCAAAAGTAATTAATAAATAAGTCAAAAAATTTTATGGAAAAATCATGATTTTTGATAGAAAATGTTTATTTTTCCCTATAAAAGCAAATTATTTCACTTTTTCTATTATTTTCAAGTTAATATGCTAATAAAGTACAATTGTGGACAATTTTTGATTGCTTAAATTCACTTTTATAATAATTAAATTTTTTCATGGGATACTTAAAGTTGAAAATTTAGAAATTTCACTTTCGAAAAAAAAATATCTGCCCCTAGATACCAATAAATTTTTATTTAAACTTTTATGCATGGAAAACACTTTCCTAAAAACTGGCTTATCTGACATTTGTACTTTATGTCCAGTTCCGAAATAATTTTTCCGGAAGTGAAACATAGGCGAAAAATCTTAATAAATCAATTCCCCGTAATACTGGAACCAAACATACGAAAAAAATTTAATTATTTTTTTGAAACCGAATCAAACTTATTTATAGTGTGTTTGAAAAAGAAATTTCTACGATCCCGTTTTTGCCTTTTTTGAATGATTTTAGCTATGCTTGAGGGGGTTGTCCATGCTGGAAAGCCTTTTTCGAAGGCTCAAAACTTTTTATTCCTTCATAACAATCTTATAAAAATCTCAGGAATAGTAGTTCGTAATCTCTGAAACACAGTTTACTTCTGACTTTGTTCATAGCATGTTCGACCAACCGGTAAATTGAGTTAACCGCGAGCAATTTTTATTTTGAAAGTCCTATTTCTTTTTCGCCTTATTTCAAAACAACGTCATTTTCGGAATGTAACAAGCCCAAGGAGTGGTGAGCAAGATGTTGCAAGTACTTTTTCGAATTTGGCTGTNAGTGAAACATTAGGCGAAAAATCTTAATAAATCAATTCCCCGCGTAAATATGGAACCAAACATACGAAAAAAAGTTAATTATTTTTTTTGAAAACCGAATCAAACTTATTATAGTGTGTTTGAAAAAAAGAAATTCTCCGATCCCGTTTTTGCCTTTTTTGAATGATTTTAGCTATGCTTTGGGGGGTTGTCCATGCTGCGAAAGCCTTTTTCGAAGGCTCAAAACTTTTATTCCTTCATAACAATCTTATAAAAAATTCTTCAGGAATAGTAGTTCGTAATCTCTGAAACCACAGTTTACTTCTGACTTTGTTCATGCATTGTTCGACAAACCGGTAATTGAGTTACCGCGAGCATTTTTATTTTGAAAGCTCCTATTTCTTTTTTCGCCTTATTTCAAAACAACGTCTTTTCGGAATGTAAACAATCCCAAGGAGTGTGAGCAAGATGTTGCAAGTACTTTTCGAATTTGGCTGTATAGCGACAAAAAAAGTGCGCGAAATCAAAATTTTTAATATAAAAGTAGAATTAGACAATGAAATGCCCACCAAAAGATTCCTTGGGTACGGTTTGCTGGAAACGTATTAGCAACGTATGGTCTGATGTTGAACACAGCGGATTCAGAAAAAAATTAAACTTTTTTATCAAAATTAGTTTTTGATCTCTAGCGCCGTTCTGTTCAACAGCCAAATTCGAAAAAGTACTTGCAACATTCTGCTCACCACCCCTGGGGCTGTTACATTCCGAAAATGACGGTTGTTTTGAAATAAGGCAAAAAGAATAGGACTTTCAAAAAAAATTGCTCGCGATTAACTCAAATTTTACCGGTTGGTCGTTTATGCTAGGAAAAACAGTCAGGAATTTAAAATGTGTTCCAGAGATACGAACTACTATTCCTGAGATTTTATAAGATTGTTATTTGAAAGAAAAAAAGTTATGAGCCTTCGAAAAAGCCTTTCCAGCATGGACAACCCCCTTGAGCCACAATTGTGGCTCTGTGCTCACTAGGGTTAACTGTTAAATATTTGTATAAGGAAACTACAGATCTCCAAACGTCGTTTTTATTCAATTATTTGAAACTACAGATGTTCCATTTTAGCGTTTTATAGGTCACTCTAACAAATTTCTATAGATTTTTTGGTGACTTTCTTTAATATATGGGAATCAGGGCAGTATTTCATTTTTGACTAGAAAACTGATATCCTCACTTTTTTGTGAAGCCAGAGCCGATTATGTGAGTTAATAAAAGTACTGGAAAATCGAAATTTTTTCCAGAACTTATTCAATTCATTAAAATTTGCACGAAAAAACAACTAGTTTTAGTATTCAGTATTTTACGGATCAAGCGGTAGTTATTTCAACCTTCTAACTGTGAAAAGTCCAAAAAAATAACGTTAAGCCCTCGCCGTAAAGGCCTTTTTTGCAACATGTTTTTCGCTCGAACCTACGCTCTCCTACTTATTTTAGTACAATGTACAGTATGTAAAAAAATTGTTCGAGACCAACAAGGGAAATTTCTCTGGATCAAAACCTATAAATGGCAGGGAGCATAACCATTCAATCCAGAGAAGAAATGGACCTTGTCGGTCTCGGAACAATTTTTTACATACTCCTTTATCACCTTTGATTAATCTGAAAGATAGGTAGGCTGAAAAGAAGAGGAAAGCGCCTATGAGTGCTAGAAGGGGTCTTAGGAGTGTTAGGATTGGCTCCCTCAACCCACATCTATTAGATTAATCAAAAGGTGATAAAGGGATACTGTATAAAAAGTAGTCTATACACTTTTGATACTCCTAGGCCCGACGAACCGGGCCCTAAAATCTACAGGTGATTCATTTTTATTGCTATTTTTGAGTTCAAATTAGACCCCGTCTTGCCCAAGTTAAATGATAAAACAAACACCCTACTCTTAGCGAGATACCCACAATCAAACGATATGCCTCCGTTCACAAAAATGACCGACCCGGCGTGGTGGAGAAACGTACCCGTTGAAATTCGACGAGAGATAATCAAGGCGAAAATCACGCCAGAAATGATCGAAGCAAATGGGCTTAAACAACTCGGGCATCATATTGAAGATTTATTTCTTAGTTATCATGTCACAATTCAGTAAAGGGTTGTGAATAGAAAAAAACTTTGGTATGAAAATCATGAAAAAATTAAGCATAACCCTAAGAAAGACAGACAAATCTTCAGGCTATCAAAGAGTTGTGACAGTAGAACACTCGCCCCCCAAATGGTGGCAAAAACTGCAAAATGAAATTAAGGTAAATAAGTGCTCTTTAATCTTGTACTCAGACAGTGCCGATTGGGCCTCATAAAATCAGCCACCAGTACGGACCGTACTGTACGGTACTGGCAGTACCCCCTTAGTGATCAAGTAAAAATTGCATTACATGATCTCAACATGAATTTTTTTTTTTTTTGTCACTTAATTTTATTTTAAATCATCTTCAGAATCCAGAATTATATTCGAAACAAATTTGAAGACTCGAACACATTATGAATATTTATAAAATTATTTTATCTTAGGTTTGCATTTTGAACAAAGGCTATGGATGGCAGGATCTGTTTCCTTATGAAGTCAGTGCGATGAGGGCCGCGTCAAAATTATATTGGGTTCCTAGAAAATTGAACCCTTGGCTAGCAAAAGCACCGCAAGTACATGCCGTAACATTATCAAAATTTGGAATTTTGAACATGCTCATGTCAAAATATCATGAATCTTTAAATAAAGCGAGGGATCGAACGTTTTAAACCAATTTCATTCGATTTTTCAATTTTGTTTATTCCACCAATTAGGTTTCAGTTTGCTAAAATTTCGGCTTTCACTTAAGGGGGTGGCATAAGTCCAGCAGATGCATAAGTCTAGGATGGTACATTTTTTCAGAGCAATATATATATGAAAGAAAAAATGTTGGAAATTTATTTTTTTATTTTTTCTTCAATAAAAGTTTCATTCTTACAAACATTAACATTTTTATTTCCCTAAAAAACATAACTGAACTATAGTTAAAAAATACAAAAAACCACTTTGAACTGTGTTATTCATTTTCCAACTTAAACCCGACATAGAAATTTTGTTAAAGACGATATTAATAAACTTCAGACATTGTCGGGTGTTACTCGCTTGATTAGCACAGTTCGAAATTTTCTTAAATATTCAAAAGTTTTTTCCATTGAAAAAGGGTAAATTGCAAAAAGTAGAGAAAAAACAGCTTTTTTTTGAGAGAAAAATTTGACCTCTAAATTGCGTTTGATATTAATTTACAAATATAGTTCGTGACTAGTGTCAAACAATAAATGTGCGTCTTATCTCCCACCCACCATGTAAAAGGCCTATTTGGAAATTTTTCGCAACGCATAAAAGTTTTTAAAGAGGATTCGTGCGCCGAAATGGCACTGTATTCCAGTGCACAGTTCAAGTGGTTAAAAATTTCATCAACATTTTCCAAAATGATTAATCGCGCGACCTACCAATTTAGTTGAATACGGCGAATTTAATAGGATGGCCAAAACATTTAATATTGATTCTGCATGATTTTTTATGGAGAGAGTTCAAAAAACCACGAATAAAAAATTTTGGCTTGATTTGTGGGAAAATTTTCATTAATTTTTCTGAAACGCGATAAAAAATAAAAAATAAATAAAATATTATTGATTTTTGCAAACAGCGGTCAGGAAAATATTAGGAATTCCATTGAAAAAAGTTGAAGTGCTATTGTTTTTTTACCCACAGATTTAGTTCATTAGAAACAAAAAAAAATTTTGGACGAAAAAGCCGGAAAATTTCATAATTGGCTTCGATTTTTTTCTTTCAAATTTTTACGATTTTTAAAAGATTGAAACCCGAACTCAAATCTTTCCTGAAATGGATAAAAATAATTTTATTGAAGCTGAAACAATTTAATATTTAAATCGGTTCAGCTAACTATTAATAAGCATGAAAAAAAATATTACTGACTTACTATTTTTGTAAGTTTTATATTGACTCAGGAAGCCGGGGTTTATGCCACCCTTAAAGGGGGGCGTTGAACCCATTGGCGCGGCCAAGTCGAGTTAAAAAATAAAAGATTATTTTTTAAAATGCATTAAATTTTATCGTTCAATAAGACGAACACTTTCTCAAGTGTTTAGGAAAATTTATCCAACTCCTTTGGCTCACACCAGAAAATAAGTCAGGGCATTTCCACTAATGTAGATTAAATTTTAATAAAATTTTATGTTTTTGCAAGACTATTTACTTCGCCTTCAAGAGACCAATTATTCACTTAGTTTGACTCAATTATAAAACATATATATATATAAAGATTTTTTTATTCTTGTTGTATATTAATTTCGAATTTTTCATTCATCATCAGTACGTATAATATCTTATAAAACAGAAACAAAAAAATATTGCAGTCTGACAATATGTTCTAGAGAAAAAAGTTTGAAATAACATGTGTTTGTTTGAAACACCAAAATGGGCGACGCTTATTGGTGGTCGGTAAAAGTGGCCCATTTTCGAAAAAACTAAAAGAATGATGAAAAAGTGTCAAATTATTGAAACTGCTTTTCGATCAATTCTGGTTTTGGTTTTAACACGCGATTAAAATTTTGATGGCGATAGCCTCGAATCTTTTCCGTTCGTCAGAGAATGGTTAAATTAGGTAGGATTGGTTTAAATCTGCTTAGGTGGAAATTTATTCTCTGACTTGGGAGTAGGCTTATCACCAGCAAACTTTTTTTAACTCTGACTCTGTATTATATCGCTAGGTCAGGATATGTTGCTGATAGCCGTTTCTTTTTTGTTGCTGGTGTCTTGTTACTCTTGTTCGGAGGCCTTCTGGCTGTTTCACCAAAATATGATATGGCAACAGGCAACAAGAAAACTGGACACCAAATTATTTTTTTTGGAATCTACAACTTGAGCTTTTAATTTTGGTGACAAAATTTTGACTCATTCTAACTGTTTTCCAAATTATATTGAGCCGAATTATATTGAGCCTAGAACATATTGTTCAGACTGGCATATTTTTTGTTTCTGTTTTATACTATATTATACCGTTCTGATGAGTGAATGAAAAAATTCGAAATTAATATACAACAAGAATAAAAAAATCTTATAGTATTACTTTCTCGCCCGCAAACAAATTGTAAATAAATTTTAATATATATATGATGGGCCTCAGTTGGCCCCAAAAACTGAGTTGGGCCCCAATGTTGAGTCTGGCCCCAAAAACTGAGATGGCCCACGGGTTGAGGGGATGGCCCCATGGTTGAGTTGGCCCCATAGGTGAGTTGCCCAAAACTTAGATGGCCCCAAACTGAGGATGGCCCCATGTTTGAGATGGCCCCATGGTTTGGAGATGGGCCCCCATAGGTGAGTTGGCCCCATGTTTCAGTTGGCCTCCAAAACTGAGGGGCCCCATGGTTGAGATGGCCTCATAGGTGAGTTGGCCCCATTTTCGAGTTGGCCACCAAAACTGAGATGGCCCATGGTTGAGATTGGCCCCATGGTTGAGTTGGCCCCATGCGTGAGTTGGCCCCAAAACTTAGATGGCCCCAAAACTGAGATGGCCCCACGGATTTTGAAAATAAACTTGATAAAAAGTATTAAAATTTACTTAGAAAAAATTTCGAAAAAAACTTAGAAAAAATTAACTTCGAATTAAAATTTCGAAATGAATTAAAATAAAATTCGGGAAAATTTTGAAAAATATCTTTAAAAAAAATTGAGAAAAAAACTTGGAAAAAATTCGAAAAATTACTTAGAAAAACTTTCGAAAAAATAACTTAGAAAAAAAATTTCGAAAAAAGCTAAGAAATAAAACTGAAATAAATTCCAAAACATTTGAAAAAAATCTTTAGGGGAAAATTTCGAAAAAATAACTTCGAAAAAAAAATTTTCGAAATAAATTAAAATAAAATTCGAAAAAATAAATTCGAAAAAAATTCGAAATAAATTTTTAAATAAATTTTGAAAAATATCTTAAAAAAAATTTTGAGAAAAAAACTTGGAAAAAATTTCAAAAAAATTACCTAGAAAAAATTTTCGAAAAAAGTTAGAAAAAAAATAACTGAAGAAAAAATTTCGAAAAAAACTAAGAAATAAACATGAAAAAATTCGAAAACATTAAACATTTGAAAAAAAATCTAAGAAAAATTTTTCGAAAAAAACCAAGAAATAAATTCCGAAAAAAAACTTTAGAGAAAAATGTTCGAAATAAATTGAAATAAAATTTCAAAAAAAATTTCAAGTTTTCAAAATAAAAATTTGTAAACTGCAAATTAAGCACAACAAAATAAATGAATGAAATAAAATTAAATAAATTTAAATAAATTGATTTTTTTTTTTTTATTTACCAGGTTGATTTTTTTTTAACCCAGTTTTCAAACTAGTTACAGGGGCGCCCAATATCGCCGAAAAAAACCTACGCAATTCACATTTTTTAGCTAAAATACTTCCGGTGCCGATATCGCCGAATGTACCAATATCGCTTGAATTTTTGGCAACACACCTTCAGCAATATTGCCCCTCTATAATTTTGCGAATGAATATTTTGAAAAAAAACAATCAAATTTTAATTTTTCTGGGCGAGCCCTGCATCGTTAAATTTTCGGCTTTTTGTTTTTTTTCAATTTTCCTTTTTCAATTTGAGTATTTTCATTTGAAAATTTTGAGAATTTGAAGGCGGCTGTTTCCAAAAAAACGAGATTACAAAAAATGCAAATTGTGGACCTCGGAGGCTCTGCCCGTATCCTTTAGGATTCGTATCATACCAGTTTAGGTTCCTGCCGTCAAATCCAGGGAGGGAGTTAGTATTTTAAAAAATGCGACCAAGTACTCTCTTGATCGCAATTTAGACCTTAATCCATGTATGAATTGAACAATTTACAAGTGATTGATCGACTATTTAGATAATTGACGTTTGTGAGTTTATAAATATCGCATTTTAAAAAAAATCCACTCATACATGTCTTCTAGACAAACTAAAACTTATAAGAGCCACCAAATATTGTTCAATCGATTATGACGCCAATAGAAAGGACTCGACAGTAAAACAAGCGAGAATCCGAAAGAATTACTATTTGTGAATTTAAAAAAACTTGCATCTGAGAACTCAGAGAACGGAATTCCGGGTATTTTGCAGTACGAAACGTCTCGACTTTTTTACGGTCGCACCAAAAGAAATTTATTACCTTCTATTTGCAAAATATGTTCGAGGTAATTGATACATAAAGCATTTAACATTAACTTAATTGATGAGAAAAATACTATAAATATAGCAATTTTGCCTTACTTTTCCTAAAAAAAAAATCGGGCCGATTATTGTTTGTACTTTCGGCCGATTACTGGCACTTTCGGGCGATATTTTTCAAAGTACATGGTATAGTTACTTCGAAAAAGGTGGGATCCATCCCTTTCTTTGCATTTCAGCTCACCTGATTTGTGAAATACTTAGAAAATATCGTGTCTAAAAAGTGGTGTGCATTGAGAAATTTTCCTTGATATAAACCACAAAAAATTTCTTTTAACCCTGTTGAGCATATAAAAAAGTTTCCGCCAAGGGCACTAGAGCCACAATCTGTGCGCTCTACTTTGAATGTGGTTCACAGAGGCTTAGGCAGTTGCGGAAGAATTTTAATTTTGTCTGCATGAGGAAGTTTGAAAGGTCATATTGTTTGCATTCAACATTTCATATTTCTAGAATTTTTAATTTTGAGTTATAAGAAAAAACTAGTGAGGAAAAGCAAGGTGTACCATATCACTTGATACACGATCACAGTTGTCTCTACAATTTTTGTATCTCTGTCGAAAACAATGGCACAAAAGATCTGGCCTTACGTGTTCATATTTTTGTCCGCTATGATTTATTATCTCATAAATCAAAAGGAATTTATAATAAGTCAAAATTTGGATTGACAATTCATTGATTTTGGATGAAAAATGTTTATTTTCCCTATAAAAGGCCAGATAAGGGGGCATTTTTTTTCTTTATTTTCGAGTAAATATTGGTAATGAAGTACAACTGTGGACAATTTTTGATTGGTTAAATTCACTTTTATAAATAACTAAATTTTTTCATGTTGATACTTGAAGTTGAAAATTTAGATATTTCACTTTCCTAAGAAAGTGTCTGCCCCTAGATACCAATAAAATTTTTATTTCAACTGTTATGCATGGCCACAAAACACTTTTCTTAAAAACTGGGCTTATCTCACATCTTGATTTTGTATGTCCAGTTCCGAAATAATTTTTACGGGCAAGGTGAAACATAGGCCTTCAAAATCCTTGATAATGCAACTCCCCGTAATGCCGCGAACAAAACATTCAAAAAAAAAATTCAATTTTTTTCTGAAAACCTAATCTAAATTTTTTATAATGTATTTTGAAAACAAAGATTCCTCGATCCAGTTTTTTTGTCTTTTTTCGTGATTTTTAGGTTTTTTGGGCTTTTTTGGAGCCCACAATTTGTGGCTCTGTGCTCCAAGGGTTGAGGGGACGTGGTCCAGGCAAATTACATTATTTTTGAATCGGCTATGATCATAGCCTATGCAGTTATTTTTGGCTTCGTTCTATTAACCGATTTTCATGGATGTTTTTTCAAAATTTTTATTTTCACTTATTAAAGACTCTCGAGGGCGAATTTTTGAATTTCCAGCTTAAACTCGAAATATTATTTTTTGGTTCATTTTTCGAAAGAATTCCGGAATAAAAAAGTGCTTCAATTTTTTTTCGAAAATTAGGCCTCAAAGAACGCCGTGAACACAGACAAGGAAAGTTGGCTTACGTCAAGGACGATAGTTTATTGAAGCACTTTATGTTCGATTTTTTAGGCTGAAAAATTTTCAAAATTCGCCCTCGGAGGAGTCTTCAATGATAAAAATAAAAAGATTATCAAAAAAACCTTGAAAATCGGTTAATAGACGAAGCCAAACATAACTTTTTTAAGAATGATTTTGGCACTTTTTCTAAAGCTCATTTGTGCGATCGAAATTTTGTTTTGGTTTTCTTAAGAATGACCCACTTAAACTCTCTCGTTCGTCCAAATCAATGGTCGCCAAAATGAACTTTTTCTCATTCTCAGTTTGTGCAGGAGAGCACGAATTCGGCTCAAGCCAATTCAAAAATATTTAATGTTTCCTAGACCACCTCCTTAAGCCGGAATATAAGTTCAAAAGTAACAAGAATCTACCACCACCAACAAACGCAGCAGCCATTCTTTTTTTGGTCAAAATTATTTTTCAAATAAATAAAAAAAATTGATCAATGTTTAAGTCAAAAACGTAAGAAAATTTCAAGATTTAAACGCGTATCTAGTATTTACCGAATATTTTCTGTTTTCTTACGCGTCAACCTGAAGCTCTGCGAACGATAATTCATTGGCTCGTACTAAAATCAGGAAACTTTCTCTCAAAAACAGTTGTTAAATCTGACCATATTAAATCAGATTTGTTCTTAAGGGTACTCCGGTTCACATTTTATGCAGTAATTATGTCATTTAAAATGCACTAAATCAATTGTTTATGTTTTGAACGCATAAAACAACCCAAATGACAACAAAAAAAAATTGTCGAAAATGTTTGCGTTTTTTCGATTTTTTCTAAGTATGTTGTTCTCAAAATTATGTTTTCAAAAATAACGTTTGTGTCAATTTGCACTAAAACTTCAAAATATCGGGTTAGTAAGCCACTTTTCTCTTCAGTGTTTCCTTCAGCTTTTCTTTTTTGAGCCTTACTTTCGAAAAAATCGCAAAGCACATTTGTGTTTTCGGGAATTTTTTCACGGGACCTTGAAAAATTTCATTTATTTTTGTTTGGGTCGAAAGCTGACAAAAACGCTCCTTACAAAGTTCTTGTTTGGTTTAGAGCTAGCTTTTGCAAATTTGAGTACATTTTTGAAATTTTGACCTTAGGAGGAGTAGGAATTTCCGATGAAAAAAAGTCCCAAAAACCGGTATTTTTGGACCAGTTTTTTACGTTATTCTAGAATAATATAGCACTTTCGACAAAAGCTCTCTTACAAAGTTTTGTTTTACTAATTATACAGGTTATGTTAAAATTTAGGTTTATTTCAAAATATAACCTCAGAGGAGTAGGAATTTCGGTTTTGGCTTAGGTGGCTCTTGTGCCGGCTTATGTGTGAAGGAGTGTGGTCATACAAAAAAGTTTTGACAATTTTTTTTTTGCAAGCTGAAGCAGTTCTTACCCAAACTGGTTATCTGATATATCCTTGAAGCCGGTGTTTCGCTAAATTTTATCGGAGATATGTTCAATTTAGGGAACCGGGATACCCTTAATAACTGTCAAAAACAAAGTTCATCGTTTTGGAACAAAATTCGTGAAAAATTCGTGTTAAATACATTCATTACTACTTATGAAAGTATAATGGTGCGTCACAACAGCACATTTCGGCGATATGAAGGCATCGGCAAAATTGAGGACAAAAATTGAATTTCTGTTTCAATAGATTCGTTATGGGAGGCAAATAACAATGGGCCAACTGAAAAATGGGGCCAACTCAACCTTGGGGGGCCATCTCAACCATGGGCCGATATCTTCCACCAATGGGGGCCATCTCAGTTTGGCCATCGAAGTTTGGGCCAACTCACCTATGGGGGGCCACTCAACCATGGGGCCATCGCAACCATGGGGCCATCTCAGGTTTGGAGCCAACTGAAAATGGGGCAACTCACCTATGGGGCAAACTCGAACCATGGGCCTTCTCAACCATGAGGCCCATCTCAATTTTGGGGCCATTTTAAGTTTTGGGCCAACTCACCTATGGGGGCAACTCAACCCATGGGGCCATCTCAGTTTTGGGGCCAACTGAAAAATGGGCCAACCTCACCTATGGTTGGGGCCAACTCCCACCATGGGGCCATCTCACCGTGGGGCCATTCTCAGTTTTGGGGCCATCTCAAACATTTGGGGCCAACTCAGTTTTGGGGGCCAATGAGGCCCACTCATATATATATGTATCATTTTACTCTTGTACTTTGAATCTAATAGAGAATTCCCAAAATCAGATATTTTTGTTCTATGGAGGTTGTTGTCCTGCGTTTAACAAATTCAGAATAAAGCTGAATAGATAAATATTGAATAATGAGTCTACCCTTTTTATTATATTAAGTAGTACTGGCGGGTTTTTTCAGCGAAACGGTTTTTGTGATTTAGTTGCACGAGTTTTGCTCAGAGATGGATGAACGGATTTTTAAAATTTCAAAGGATAGTGAAAGTGAATGTTTCGGAAAAACCCGGTTAAATCTTAAATTGTCGGTTTCTCAGTCATTGGATATTATATGACTATGATTTTTACCATTCGGCTAAAAATTTTTGAGGCAACATTTTTTGAGGTCAAATTTTGTAATTTGACCCCAAAAGGTCAAATTTCAAAAATGACTTGTATGGAGTTATATTACCTTGCATATGGAAGTAAATTCCATGAAGATTTCAAAAATAAAAAATAATTTTTTTTCCTGATGTAATTTGACCCCAGTATGTTGATATTGAGCATTTTGGCCCCTGAATTTCAAAACCTTGATATTTCGAGATCCGTAAGCCTCAAGGAGAAATTTTGAAAATCCGTTAATCCATCTCTGAGAAAAACTCGTGCAACTAAATCACAAAAACCGTTTCGCTGAACAAAAAACCCGCCACTCTGATTATTTCCTTTAAAATAAATTCTAAAAACCTGAAATCAGACTTTTTACTACAAAGTTTGTAGAGTCAACCACCCTCTTAAAACGTCCGTCCAAAAATTCCACAGTAATAATAATTGTTTTATACAAATGCGATCCCTGAACTCAGCCATGGGCGATTCTTCACAAGCACCCATACCGACGCCAAGTGGGAAACCAATTCCGCTGGCATTAGTCGACGCTAGTGGCCGAACAGTTAATTTCAACCCTGTAACTGTGTGGGCGGGTGACACTGTTAATCCTGAGAGCTGGAATATACAAAATCTTCAAGCTGAAAGGAAATGTTCAAATTTGGATAATATTTCAGATTAGGCTCTCCGAGGTCGTGCAAATTTAATGCACCCAAAATTTCAGATTAGACATCAGCTTTTAGTTGGATTATAATTGGTCGAAATTTTAACCAATCAGAATTAAAGATTTAAGTCTTTTTTAGAATCAATTTATTCCAGTGAAGTCAAATATATTTATATGTATGGATATATATGTTCGTCAGAATTCAGAATTGTAGAAAACCGGAAATTTTTGAATTCAGATTTAATCTGTTTTTTCTCTCAATCATAAGAACTTTAATTCATGTATTTGGAAATTAATTTGCGTTGTCAAGGAACATCACTGATAACCCTGCGAAAAATAACATTTTGCAAATTAATAAAATATTAAAATCGAAGATTTTGAACGTCTACACGTCGTTTGATTGTCTTTGAAAGCTTTTATTAAATTGGTCGGTTGAA
>SCLH01001998.1:37903-52382 GCA_004367855.1 Oikopleura vanhoeffeni | reverse complement strand
TACGGGTCCAGAGATTGTCGGCCACTACGGGAGTTAAATATCCGCCTTTTAGCGCTCTGTTTATAATTTAAACTTTTATTGCAGAGTTTTATTCGCCGATCGAGGTGATCAAATTTTAGAAGAAGTTGAAGAATGGGTAGATGTCACAGATATCGAAAAGTTATATGTCCCAGAAGAAACAATAGAACTAGAACAAGAACTTGAACAAACCATGAAGGAAGGTATAATTTCAAGACATTTTTTTGACAAAAACATCAAAAAAAATTTGTATTTAAAAATTATACCATGAAAAAGGCCCCATTGCCGTTTTTACTTGGTGAGGTCATAACAGAAATTATAACAAGCACAGAAATGCCAAGACTTTATAAAATTGAGACATTGTTAAAAAATCCAGCATTTGCATCCAAATTCGTAGTCTAGGGATAAAAAATTTCTTCACTACTTTTCTGGCAATAAGCATCAAAGCTATCAAATAATTAACATTTAAAAAAAAATTTAATGATATGAAAAAATACTACAATTTTGTTGGTCGCGAAAAAAACAAATTGTCTTGAGAATGATTTTCTGAGTAGCCAATGAGCTCACTGAAATTAAATTGACCAATTATTTTTTCGAGACCCTTCTTTTTTTTCTCGAGCAAAAAAATTACATACTACTGTAAACCTGTTCTGAGTAAATTGATATAAAATTTTGGCTCACTTTAACAATTTCGTGATTTTGTCAAAAATACTTAAAAAGCATCAAATAAGTCACTTAAAAATTTTTAACTTATTTTCATATCCCAAAAATTGCTTACCTAATCAATGACCATATGAATACTGTACAAAAAGTGTGCCGAGAAGTACAGCCTGGCGTTTATATCAATATGCTTAAAATGTGTACAAATGATAATCTAAAAGAGCATGTTCTTCAATTTTTCACCCTCATCAACGAATCAATTATGTGGGGTGATTTTGGCTTCAAACTTATGAACGCTATGGATACTAGAGCAGAAGTTTTGGGATGATATTTTTGAAAAAATTTAAGCTAATATCAAGCTTCATTATCTTAAGATCAGGCTTTTTTGGTGTGTTAATTGACTAATTAATGGGCCTCTCGGCAGGCCCTGCAAAACAAAAAATATTTGCAAATAAACACAAAAAAGAAATATACGCCGCTTAACAAATTTAACAAAATTAAGGGGGTAGCGGGGTAGGGGGTAGCGGTCGCAAAAATGTACTTTTGTACTCCACTTCACCAGAATACTAAACTGCTTCGAAACTTTTGAGAAGAGCCATTTGGTAGATCTATCCTTAATCTACAATAATAATTTATCAGAATAATTTTTGGTCGACCCTAGTGACCACCATGTGGTGAGTTCTAGAACTCCTAACCGAATTTTCAAAATCTATCTCCTCCTAGAGCTTTGCATACGATTTTCCACTCCAAACTTGTATGAACCACGGAAAACAACTTATGATTGTAATTGATCGAAGATATTTTAAATGTCCCAACTAGTTTTTTTCTAGAACTGCGAAAAACCGCCAAATTTCAAGATTTTCTCTATTCACAAAATCTACTCTACCTCCTAGCGTTTACATTTCAGAATGGCAGTATAATTTGGAAAAGATGGAGAAATATGTTTTTGTTAATATGATGGTGGCAAATTTAAAAATTTGTGTTGAATTCTAGAGAATCGCATTTAGGAAAACCGGAAGAAAAACTCGAAAATAAAAGTCGTTGGATTTAGTCGAAAAGTACCACCAATTAGAAGCTTGAGTTTCACTGATCAAAGAAATCTCCTTACAGCTTTCGATAATTTATGATTTGCTGGTCGAAAATGTGGTTGCAAGTTTTCCAAAAAAAATACTCAGACAAAAAATTCTCTGAAAAAATGAAATTTCGAACTTTTTTGGTTTTTTTTAATAAGGTTATGCTTTCTGGAGTGTTTCCCTTAGCAATTTCGTGCTATTTTTACACCGGAAAGTACCCTAAAAAGAGTGCGACCGCTACCCCTTTAAGGGGATACTGGTCGCTGGAATTGAATTTTCTCGATAGAAAAATAGCCATACAGGGCTTCAAGGATATTATTGAGATAAGCCAGTTTGAAGAACTAGCCTTTAACTTGCGTGAAAAATGTGGCAAAACTTTTTTCTATGCATACTTTCCTAGATACATTTATGTACTTAAGTAAGACAAGCAGACATAAACCAAAACTGAAAAACTATTTCGTCCTAGGTTTTATTTCCAAATAAACTGAAACTTCGAGATAACCTGTATAATTAGTAGGTCAAACTTCTGTCGGAAAAAGTTTTTCATTGAGTGCTATATTTTCTCTAGAATATACAATAAACCACTGTTTTTTGGACATTTGTCGTCGGAAAATCTATCTCCTCCTAGGTTATACTTGCGAATCCGGTCAAATTTTGGCAAAAGCTACCACTGAACAAATAGAAACTTCGGTAGAAAATTTTGTTTTAAAATTCAATCTCATCTTCAAAATATGAATTTTTCTAGGTCACGTGAAAAAATTTCCGAAAAAAATGTTCTCCGATTTTTTGTAAATATGCTCAAAAGAAAGCCTGAAAAACACTGATCAGAAAGTTGGCTTACGTCAAGGTGATATTTTAAGTTTTGGTAGTTAAATTCAAACAAACGTTATTTTTCAAGTTAATTTAGAAAAAAATCTAAAAAACGTGAAAATTTCGAAATTTTTTTGATTGGTAGTGCATTTTTCAACCACCCACAATCAATTTGAAGCATTTATAATGCCCCTAAGACCTTAAAAAACCAGCGACCAGTACCCTCCTTAAAACTGACAATGACTCCGAAACTATATTTGTCAATAAATTGCCAGCTAAACTGTACTTGGAATTTAATTACCACTTATCCCTTGGAAGAGCACAAAATTTTATTACTCAGAGTTAAATTTTTCATAAAATGATCCCATTAAAGTTTGCTATCAGTTATTATCAGTTACCGAAGATGAATGTGCAAAGGATATAATCCGCCAAATTTTAAAATGCCACACTTTGTTTCACGAGGTTTTTGGAATGCCAGAAAGCCCTGAAGATTTTAACAAAAATCCAAAGTATGCAGAATTCTTTGAGGAAATGATACACGCAAACAGTGACATTTTTTGCGATATGTTAACGACAATCGCTAATAGACCACAAAATAAGGAAAAAAGTTTTGAAAATTAAGTTAATTTGCGTTGATATTCAAATTAGTCTCCACAAAAACAAGGACCAGAAATATTAGGAGCATAAGTTCGGCCAGCGAATATCAAAACAAAACCAAAAAAGTGCCCGTTATTTTTACTTTTGAGAATTCTGAGGTCATTCAACAATTGCTCATGAGACCGGAAATCCATCATTCGAATGCATTTTTTGTTAAATACATTTTAAACACATTAAATACAAACTAAATAATTCATTTTTTCTGTTAAACAAATCTACCAAATTAACTTGATGAGATAATTATTTCATGCATTATGAAAATACATAATTTGGATGCAATTTCCAGTTTTTATCAGTTAAAAAACGAAAGCTCTCAGATTACTATAGAAATGCTTGGAAATGATGCAAATTATATACTAAAAGGATTACCCAATATTCGTTTTGTTTCAATTTTAACTCCCGAGTGTCCGAACACCGTTTTTAAAAAAATTGAAAGTGAGCACCATAACGCTTCATCTTAAATAATCAAATATATTATTAATTTGAGATTTCACTATGAAGTTGAAATTTATGTTTGTGTATCAAAACACAAATGAGCTAGTGGGTAATAAAACAATTTTCGCAGGTGAAGGATTACAGTAATCCAATTACTCAAATAAAAAAATTCACAGATTAATTTTTCCAAAAATTCAAAAAAAAGAAACAAATCTTAAATTCCCATGTTTTAAATTTAATTAAATCAAATTATTCAAACGTTCGGTGGCCGCTTAAAATTCACTTTCTATGGAAATGGTTTTATAGAGGTCATTAAGGGGGTACCCCTCGTGGGAAATGCTGTTTTCATGGTTTTTGAGGACAAATATCTGGGAAACTATACATTGTGATACCTAATTGTTTAGCCTGGTAGATTAATTGAACCTAAATCTCACATCCCAAATCATAATCAAGGATCACTTATTGCTCGACCAATCAGGAACGAGCGTCAAAGTCATACTGTCAAGAGTCATATTTTGTAGCAAAAAGCCTATTTTATCGTGAGTTTTGGGGGTAGAAAAATTATTTTTCGATTTTATGAACCACAAGAAACGCACGCAGGTTGTGTACTATCGTTTTGAAAATTTCGTAATAAATTCGCTCTAGAAGCGCAAAAAACGATTTTTGAGCTGATTTTAAGAGGCTCGCGGAAAAGCCTATTTTTTCCTAGACGAAGAGCTAGAATTTTATTAATTTTATTATGCCTTTTGAAAGTTTAAAATATAGTATTTATTGCCTGATTTGCATAAATTTACATTTTATCTGATAAAATTGTAATGCTTTGTAGACGGCTTTATCGTGGCTGCAAATAAACCGACAATAATAATATTGGAACATATATGAATAAACAGCTGATGACCCCGCGGAAGGCGTGCACTATAGAAACCTAAATTTTTATGTTTTTTTCTCTTCGAAAGCTGTCCTTACATTTTTCAAAATCAAGAAATTTTGGTGAAAATAAATAAATAAAAAAATAAAATAAATAAAAAATGATGAAAAAGAAGGTTCCTGGCTAAGTATGGAGTTAAAAACACTACCAGTCATCTTCAAATTGTCCATATTTTCAGAAAAAAATAGTCAAAATTAAATCTGGAAAATTTGTTGGTTCAGCCTCATTTCATGAGGGGTACCCCCTTAAAGACGTTTTAATACCTGTATGACAAAAAAATAAAATATTGTTGAATGAAGGGAATTTATGAAAAACGGTATTTTGATTCGGTTTCCGCTTTTTTTAAATTATTAACACATAAAAATTTTAATCTTTTTTTGAAAATAAATATTTTGAAATTGAAAACTTTGGAAAAAAATTATAGAATAACTTTTCTCAGGAACTGATGTCAAACATCGTAGAAATGAACAATCAAAATAGTTTTAATACAAATATCATGGAAAAAATATCGAAATCTGACAAAGGCTGCCAAGCTCTAATAAAATTATTTCATCTTACTAAAAACCCGGTGGAACCACTTGAAGATATTATATCGGACAAACACTTACTTAAATGTGAGCGTGGGCGTGCTTTGTTTCAACTTTGGAATTATGAAAATGAAACAGCGATGTCGATAGTGGATTCGGCGATTGATATAGTGCAAGAAGCAATAAAAACAGATTTAAATAATGTCTCGAAAAAAATTATTGATATAGCAGAAACAGCTATCACTCTATTCGGGAGATTAGGTTAGGGTGTTCAAAAATCGTTAATTTTATATCGCTAATTCAAATTTATTTCAACAACTATCCTATCAAATGTCCTTTGAATTAGAGTAGCTTTCTCGCGGGCCCTGATGGGAGCGGAAATATGTTTATAAAGACCAACGAACCATATATTTGTGTACACTGGAATTAAATTGGTTTAATTTTTTAAATTTTATATATAGAAATATCATGGTTAAAAATTCACGCTTTATATATCGCGATTCGCGATGGCAGTTATAAACATGTTCGTGCTTCCAGCAGGGCTCGCCGGAAAGCTATTATACTTTTAGGCAGAAATTAAAGAGTTGTACAGTATCTCAAAAACAATTTTTCACCCTGAAAAAGATGAATTCAAAAAGTCTGTAGAAGTCATGCATTTAGAATCGGAAAATCGTGTCAAGGTCCCAACAGTCTCGGCGGGTCGAATAATTGATTCAGATTTAGATTCCGAAGAGCCCGAAAATACTCTCAGGAAAAGATAACATTAAAAAACGCATCGACTTGCATTGAATGATTTGAAAAATCATAAAACTTTTGGAGGGCACATAAATCCGCCGAAAAGTTAAACGCCAAAAAAAGTATCCGCCAAAAAATTATTCGCAAATTTGTTTTCAAATTGAAATTATAAAAATAAGATTCGGCTGTGGTGAGTAAAAAAAATTCCTGCATAAGGGTTTTTTGAGAAAATATCAGATTCTTTGAAAAATTTGGCCGATTATTAAAACTCGGCGGATATTTTTTTTTGGCTGATTAACGTCTCCTCAAACTTTTGAACTATTTTAATTGTGGGCCGAAAAATAAGAACTTTTCTCAGCGCTCACAATTCTTTAAAAATCCTAGATTTCTTATCTTTGAAATTTTGAAATTTACATAATTTATTTTAAAAACTTGAAAGATGCTCATGCGAAACGTTGCTTAATAAATTTCACAGATATATTAAAAAAAATATAAAAACTCAAAATATTTCAAGAATTGAAAGTCAAGTCCAGAAAATAATCCTATCCTACTTCTCAGTTTAGCAGAATCTATAGTGTCAGTCGTGGTCGATGATCTTATGGAGGTTGACCATCGAAATATAGATGAATATTGTTGTCTTCCTATAAATGAAGAATTTCATCTTTCCGAACCAGATGAATACACAAATAATAGTGTAGAAAATTCATGGCCAGAAGAGTCAATTATACGTAAGTTTTTTCAGATTCTTAAAAGCTCCAGACAAAAAAGAGAGTCATAAAAAACAATAGCCAACCAAATTTCCTTCCTGACTCAACCCATCGTCATATCAAAGATTGGGATCCCTAGGCCTATACTTTCGCGTTCGCGTATGACCCACGTTTGACCAAAAATATCACCAGTTATCACTACTTTGACCGATAATATCTTCGACAATAAGTTCAAACGCGGGAGTAAAAGCCTAGGGATTCCTTTTTAGATATGTTTTGTTATATCTCCTGTTCAAACTAATGGTTTGGAAAAGGATATCAAGGAAAAGTATGTTAGAACTAATCAGAGCATCATAGAATGCCACTTATGCCCAGAAAGTCTTCTCGGGACCATTTCAAACCTTTTAGACTTTTCTAGATTCGCTGTATATATCCTGTTCGAAATGAGTTAACACAAAATATATCAGTGTGGTGTAGAATAGAGATTTTAAGCGATGAGTAGTGTGAAGCCAGCTTGTCGGCCAATCAGGGACGGTTATTTCCTAGTCTAGTTCATTCTCACAGTTTTTGTGTTAACTCATTTTGACCAAAATATAAGCCAAACATTTTTCAAGAGCCTCTCGACTCGAGAGTTTCGAGTCATTTTTTTGTTTATTTTTTCTTGACTTCTCAAAAACTATTTATTAATTTCTGAAAAATAAAATTTCTAACATTTTTTTATTGGGGTGGATCTAAAATTTTTTTACTTACAAAAAATGTATTCAGTTCCAAGTGCAGCGGGATTTTCTAGAAAGGCACATAAGCGAACGATTTTTGAAACAAATAGAACAGCCAATTTGGTAGAAGATCACGTGATTCCAAAAATTCTTGATTTGATAGAATTTCTACAATCTGCCTCAAGAAGTGTCACAAAACTATATCCAAAACAAGGTAATCGAAGAATGTCGTATAAAGTAATTTGTGAAAATGCAAGAAAGGCCACTGGGCAAATCCTTCTGGGAAAGTCGATAGGATTTGGTTTAGAAAATAACCAAACGGAATTCTTGAAAATATTTTTTTCATAATTATCTTTTTAAAGTGCCGTTAATACTGGACTTTGACTCGCTTTGGCATGTCACCAAAGTGTGATAAATACAGCCTGATTAATTTCGGAAATATCAAAAATTTTAAACATTGTTTGAAATTTCTAAACAAAAAAATTAATATTTTTCTGAATTTTCAGAATACTGCCTATAAGAACCCCCTTAAGTGTACATTTTTGGTCGGAAAAAATATTCCGATTTTTATTCTTTTATGTATTGATATGAAAAATGCATTCGCGGCGCGAATTTCGCGCAAAAAGTCTACCAATTTGAAGAAAAAAAACAAAGGAAAAGTTTCATCGAAAAATAACATATTTTGTTAATTTTGATTTTATTTGTCCTGCTGATTTCTGCTTACGCACTTTTATCGCGCACTTTATATAATTCTGATATTTAAAAATATCAGTATCTTTCTCAAAATTTTCAACCGAAACTAGAAAGTGTGATGGCGATTCGTAAAGTGTTTCAAATATTGGAAGATATAAGAAGCATCGAATTCGACCAACCACCCGAAGCCGTCCAGAAAACCATTTATACTCCAAAGGATTTCGGGAAAATGTCTGCGGAAGATTTGATTAACAGCGATATCCCGATGATATTCGAACTCATAGGAAATTGTTAAAATAAATTTTAATTATAAAAAAAATATAAATAAATTTGAAATAAATTATTAAATTTTTGACCGTTCCAGTCAAGAAGTTATGTTTAGACTACTTACTGTAAACAATGTGTTGTACACTAATTGCGTCGCTCACTAGAGTTTCATCGCTAAAACTACTATACTCCCAAATAAACAAATTTACTTATCAAATAAGGCAAAATAAAAGGAGGTAAACCAGATACAAAAGCTCAAAAATTATAAATTTATATGAATCTTCATTTTTAAACATTTTTCAAGCTGAAACACTCCAAGATATCGTAGCTGCTGTTGAAGACGGAGAGTTACTAGGAAAGTGGTGGCACCGAGTTTTTGAGCGACTGATTGCTTCAGAAATAACTCCCGCTAATATCATAAAAGAATTATTCCTTGGTTCTACCCTTGAGCGATTCCGTAAATATCCCGATAATACAGCCTTGATCAGGACAGGGTCATTTATTTAGAACAAATGTGGAAAATTATTTTTGAGCTGATTTCTCATATTCACGGTTAAGGGGAACCCCTAATGATGTTCACAATTTTAATTTCTTTGTTTTTTTTTCTAAAAATATGGGCAATTTGAAACAAACCGGTGGTATTTTTATCTCCATAATCATTTTGAAAATATATCGTCTTGGTTTTTAGCTATTTTTATCAAAATTTTAAACTATCTATAAAAAGTAATTATATTTATATTGTTTTTATCGGATCAGTCAGATAAGATAGTAGATAATTAGTGAGATATCCGTCTTGTTATTATACAGTAGAATGTTAGCACGTGATAAGAGTTCGCATACAAAGGTCGGATGTATGACAGTCAAGTCATCATATGTTATGTTGACTGTCATACAGCGAATGTATGACCGCCATAAGATTATGTCATTTATTACGTCATTACATCCAACCCTCGTAACAAGAATTTTAAACATTTAAATTAAACATTATTTAATTATAGAGGAACTCAATCCTCCCTTTTTATTTTGTTTTTAATCAGTAAATTTAGTAATTAATCTTTTTCAGCTTGATATTCAGATCTTTTGGTTCCGACGATAATACGGTTACATTTGATAATTGTTTGGTTGATACGTCTTGCTTCACATATTGTTTGCATTGTAATAATATACAGTAGAGTGTACGAAAAAAAATAATTAAGAGAATTTTTAAAAATTTTTTCATTTGTAAGTTAAAAAATTTGTTAACATATCTATATTAAATCTAAACCCATTTTTCTTAAAAATTTCATATTAAAAAAAATTTCATTTATTGTATTCATTGATTTTTTTTCTATACTTAAATTGTTTTTAGGCAAAATTTCTCAGCGCCGTTTATTTGAAAACATTTATACATGAAAATAATTTCTGAATTTTTTAAAAAAAATTTTGATATTTTTGCTCTTTAACTCTGTTCTATTCAAAAAAATTTTGTTATTCATAACGCTTTTTTTAAAATAATCAATTTTTGTGATTCAATTCCTATTGAGTTTTTTTCTTATTTCTGCGGCTTATTCTTTGCGCATTTACGTTAAATATCTCGGCCGTTTTTCTTTTTCTCATAAAATCGTGCCTTTTTGCCACTTTTAAAACTCGTGCCTTTTTGCACCTTAAAACTTTATTATTTGTGCCCTTTTTGCACTTTTCTCAAAAAATATATCATTTCTTTATTTGCGTTTTTCTAAAAAAAAATTAATTTCTCCTGTTTTTACAAAAAAAAAATTTGAGGCTTTAATTCCTATTTTTTCTATGGGTTTAGTTTCAAGTTTAATTTTCATGTGTTTTTCATAAATTAATTCGTTTTTTTTTTTAATTACGGTGATTCTCTAAAATTAATAAAGGGTGATTCCAAAATTTTAAAGGGTCAATTTTTTTCTTAATTAATTCTTCCAACTCGGCTTTGCCTTCCTTTCCTTTTCCCTGGTAGGCTTCGAATGTTGCCTTCCAGGTCCCTTCCATTCCTTATTCGATTTACCGGGTACTCGTACCCATTTTTCCGGTCCATGCCCTTTTCATCATTGGTCGTGGTTTCGTTCCATTTTAATTTGGCACAATTTAGGCTCCAGAATAAACTATCAATATAATCTATTTAGTCCCACATTAGGCTCCAGATAAACTATCTATAAAAAGTAATTATATTTATATTGTTTTATTATCGGATCAGTCAGATAAGATAGTAGATAATTAGTGAGATATGCTCTTGTATATACAGTAGAAATGTTAGCACAGTGATAAGAGTTCGCATACAAAGGTCGGATGTATGACAGTCAAGGTCATCATATGTTATGTTGACTGTCATACAGACGAATGTATGACCGCCATAAGATTATGTCATTATTACGTCATTACAATTTATTGGATAGTAATAGCTCTCCGCAAAGTCATCAGCTTTTCAATCATACAGGTTTTTAATTTGTAACTAAAACTCCTACTGTCAAATGTGTCAGACTCTGAGAGAACAAAACGACAAAAATTCGGCGTTTTTTTTGCCATTTTCGAGAAGTAGGTGCTTCTCAAGAGACAAAACGGGCCGTTAAAATGTATTAATGAAAATTTTCTTGCAAATTTTTATCCAATTTTTTGACTAAAAAAATTCAAAATTTTTCTTGAAAATCTACTTATTTGATAGGTGCGCCTAAGTCGTGCGAACATTTGGCTTGAAATTTCAGCACTCTAACGCTATTCTTTGATTTATATTAAAAGATTCTTTAATTGGACAAAACGACACGTTTTCATGTGGACAAAGCCGCAAAAATTCGATTGTCCTCTTAAGCGCCAGTATCATTAGTAAAATGACCCCAAATAATAGAGAAGCTAAGGTCAGATTTGACCGTTGTGATAAGCTTTTGACAGGTGCAATGCAAGAATTTAATAAATTTGCTGAATTCACAACCAAGGTCGAGGAAGAAATGAGAGTTGATTTTATAATAGGAGAATCTAGATCCCAACAAACTGAATCAAATGAAATGGTGTTTAATCCAGAAATGCATGCATTGAAAAGCAAAATTCAAGGACTCGTTGATGGCAGTACAAAGTAAGTTATTTATAAAAAAAATCATCGGCCAAAAGATAAGGTGAATCTGAGATATCAATATTTAATTAATCATGCATGAGATCTACGTGCCTAGATTTTGTAATTTTTGACGGTTTCCTGGGCAAAAAAATTAAATGAATAAACCAGTGGTTCCGAATTTTATATTTGTTGTTAAGATATGCTTGAAAAATTCAACTGAGGACTATCAAGTACGGTACTTGTGATTAATCCACGTTTCTCGTCATCAGACTGTTTCTAATTAAATATGCTAACAAATGTGCCAGCAAAAATGATTAAATTGGGTCTGCGTATATCTTTGCAATCAAAAGATATAAAAACTTTATTTTTTTAAATATGTTGTACTACTCTTTAATCTTCGTTTTATTCTTATTTTTCTGTTACAGTCAAACACCTCTAACAGGGGTTAGCTCCTGACTGTGACCGTCCATCTTGACTCTACATAATTACCACACCTGGCGCCCCCTGGGGTGAGGTTCTGTATGTTCAATTTTTTTATGAGAGATTTAATAAGACAATTTCATTTATTCTTAATTTTTTAAATATACTTTATCAAGCATTACAATTCATTTCCAAAATAAATTCATTTAATTTAATTAGTCTTATATATTTTATAATAATATTTTTTTCAAATCCTGTGTATATATATATATACTATAGTACAACGATAATATATAACAAAGTACCTGCCTCTATTATGTGCAGCGCGCCCCTCACCACACCAGGGGGCGCCAGGTGTGGTAATTATGTAGAGTCAAGATGGCCGGTCACAGTCAGGATCCTACCCTAACAGGAGCACTTACCGATCTAAAAAAAGCGTTCCAGTTAGGGGTAACCCCTATAATTTTGCTTAGAAAGCTACATTGCATATTAAAATTGCTCTATTTTGTGGTCAAATTCGATATTAAATGAAAAAATTTTGTGTATAACATAATTTATATTACACAAGTCAAATACAGCAGGCAGTTTTGTCCCATTTTTTTGAAAAAAAAAATGTTATAGAAGTTTGCTTTGTTTTTTTCTTGTTACGAATTTCTAAACCGCTAAAATCACTGTTTATTGCGTCAAAATTGTGAATTTCTTTTAACACAAACATTTCCTCGGAAGTTGTAATCCGCATCATTGGCTGTACTTAGAAATCTGTTGGATTCTTCAGCTTCTGAAATCTGTTCAGATAGCGAATTGATGTGAAATATTTTTTTCAGTATGAGGCAAGACTTGAGTCGATCGCTGTCTTTCGAGTACCAGACTGGGACTCCCAGTATTCAAATTTATTCCAACTTTTTCATTTCTGATCACTCGGTGAATCGAACGCAGGCCAATTTTTCTCTGAAATTTTTCTTCAAACACTTTCTGGCAAATTCGGAAGGATGTTCTCGGATTTTCGGCCGCCTTTTACACCGTAAGCGTAACTATGAGCCAGTGTCCAATCAGAATACTCGATGTCGACGTTAATTCAGAATTCCGCTATTTCATTGGTCACGTTACGCCTACCTGGTGTAAAGCGCAGGTAAGGATCATTTTCGGATATAATCATTATAAATGAGCTGATAAAAAAAATATCAAAATATTCTTGGCTGAATTTAAGGGAACAGCAAATAAAAACAGTTCATGAGAGCAAAATCCGAGAACATCCTTTCCGAATTTGCAGAAGTGTTGAAGAAAAATTTCAGAGAAAAAATTGCCTGCGTTTCGATTCACCGGAGTGATCAGAATGAAAAATAGCGAATAAATTTGAATACTGGGGAAGTCCCAGTCTGGTAATCCGAAAGACAGCGATGGCGACTCAAGTCTTGCCTCATACTGAAAAAAATATTTCACATCAATTCGCTATCTGAACAGATTCAGAGCTGAAGAAATCAACACAGATTCTCTAAGTACAGCCATGATTGCGGATTACAACTTCCGGCAGCGAAATGTTTGTGTTAAAAGAAATTCACAATTTTGACGCAATAAAACAGTGATTGTTAGCGTTTAAGAAATTCGTAAACAAGAAAAATAAACAAAGCAAACTCTCTAATAACATTTTTTTTTTCAAAAAAATGGGACAAAACGCTGCCTCTGTATTTGACTTGTGTAAATAATTATGTCTATACACACAATATTTTTCATTTAATACTGCGAATTTGACACAAAATAGAGCAATTTTCAATATGCAATGTAGCTTTCTAAGCAAAAATTATAGGGGTTTACCCCCTAATGGAAAGCGCTTTTTTTAGAATCGGGTAAGTGTCTCCTGTTAGGGTAGGATCCTGACGTGTGACCGGCCATCTTGACCGACATAATTACACATGCCTGGCGCCCCCTGGTGTGGGTGAGGGGCGCCGCTGCACATAATAGAGGCCAGTACTTTGTTATATATTATACGTTGTTACTACTAGTATATTATATATATACACAGGATTTGAAAAAAAATATTATTATAAATAATAATAAGACTAATTAAATTTAAATGAATTTATTTTGGAAATGAATGTAATCGCTTGATAAAGTATATTTATAAAAATTAGAATAAATGAATTGTCTGTATTAAAATCTCTCATAAAAAAAATTGAACATACAGAACCTCACCCCGGGGGCGCCAGGTGTGGCAATTATGTAGAGTTCAAGATGGACGGTCACAGTCAGGAGCTAACCCGCTGATTAGAGGTGTTTGACTGTAACAGAAAAATAAGATAAAACGAAGATTAAAAGTAGTACACATATTTAAAAAAATAAAGTTTTTATATCTTTTGATTGCAAGAATTATCGCAGACCCAATTTAATCATTTTTGCTGCAAGCAGTTTGTTAGGCATTATTTAATTAGAAACAGTCTGATAGACGAGAAACGTGGATTAATCACAAGTACTCGTCTTGATAGTCGCTCAGTGAATGTTTTCAAGCATATCTTAACAACAAATATAAAATTCGGACCACGGTTTATTCATTTAATTTTTTGGCCCAGGACACCGTCAAAAATTACAAATCTTAGGCACGTACGAATCTCATGCAATGATAATTAAATATTGATATTCTCGATCACCTTATCTTTTGGCCGATGATTTTTTTTATAATAACTTACTTTGTACTGCCATCACGAGTCCTTGAATTTTGCTTTTCAATGCATGCATTTCTGGCATTCAAACCACCATCTCATTTGATTCAGTTGTTGGGGAATCTAGATTCTC
>SCLH01001998.1:9756-28466 GCA_004367855.1 Oikopleura vanhoeffeni | reverse complement strand
AGCTAATCCAATTACTTCAAATAAAAAAATTCACAGATTTAATTTTTTCAAAATTCAAAAAAAAGAAAAACAAATCTTAAATTCCCATGTTTCTAATTTAATTAAATCAAATTATTCAAACGTTCGGGTGGCCGCTTAAAATTCACTTTCTATGGAAATGGTTTTATAGAGGTCTTAAGTGGGTTACCCCTCGTGGGAAATGCTGTTTTCATGGTTTCGAGGCATATCTGGGAACACTATACATTGTGATACCTAAGTGTTTAGCCTGGTAGATTAATTGAACCTAAATCTCACATCCCAAAATCATAATCAAGGATCACTTATTCTCGCACCAATCAGGAACGAGCGTCAAAGTCATACTGTCAAGAGTCATATTTTGTAGCAAAAAGCCTATTTTAATCGTGAGTTTTGGGAGGTAGAAAAATTATTTTCGATTTTATGAACCACAAGAACCCACGCAGGTGTGCTACTATCGTTGTTGAAAATTTTCGTAATAAAATTCGCTCTAGAAGCGCAAAAAACGATATTTTGAGCTGTTTTAAGAGAGGCTCGCGGAAAAGCCTATTTTTCCTAGACGAAAGAGCCTAGAATTTATGATGCCTTTTGAAAGTTTAACAATATAGTATTTATTGCCTGATTTGCATAAATTTACATTTTATCTGATAAAATTGTAATGCTTTGAGACGGCTTTATCGTGGCTGCCAAATAACCGACAATAAGAATTATTGGAACATATATGAATAAAACAGCTGATGACGGGAAGAGCGTGCACTATAGGAAACCTAAATTTTTATGTTTTATTTCTCTTCGAAAGCCTGTCCTAACATTTTTCAAAATCAAGAAATTTTTGTGAAATAAATAAATAAAAAATAAAATTAATAAAAATATGAAAAAGAAGTTCCTGGCCTAAGTTATGGATTTAAAAACACTACCAGTCATCTTCAATTGTCCATATTTTTCAGAAAAAATAAGTCAAAATTTAAATCTGGAAAAATGTTGGTTCAGCCTCATTTCATAGCGGTACCCCCTTAAAGACGTTTTAAGTCCTGGATGACAAAAAATGAAAATATTGTTGAATGAAGGCGATTTATGAAAAACGGGTATTTTGATTCGGTTTTCCCGCTTTTTTAAAATTATTAAACACATAAAAATTTTTAATCTTTTTTTGAAAAGAAATATTTTGAAATTGAAAAACCTTTGGAAAAAAATTATAGGAATAAACTTTTCTCAGGAACTGATGTCAAAAATCGTAGAATGAAACAATCAAAATAGTTTTAATACAAATATCATGGAAAAAAGATCGAAATTCTGACAAAGCTTGCCAAGCTCTAATTAAAATTATTTTCATCTTACTAAAAACCGGGTGGAAACCACTGAAGATATTATATCGGACAAACACTTACTTAAATTGTGAGCGTGGGGTGCGTTGTTTCAACTGTGGAATTATGAAAAGGAAACAGCGAGCTGTCGATAGTGGATCGCGATTGATATTAACATGCAAAGAAGCAATAAAAAAACAGATTTAAATAATGTCTCGAAAAATTATTGAATTATAGCAGAAACAGTATCACTCTAGTTCGGGAGATTAGGTGAGGGTGTTCAAAAATCGCTTAATTTTTATATCGCTAATTCAAATTTATTTCAACAACTATCTAGCAATGTCCTTTGAATTAGAGTAGCTTTCTCGCGGGCCCTGAGGGAGCGGAAAATATGTTTATAAAAAGACCAACGAACCATTATGTTGTGTACACTGGAATTAAATGGTTTAATTTTTTAAATTTCTATATATAGAAAATCATGGTTAGAAATTCACGCTTTTATATATCGCGATGTTCGCGATGGCAGTTTAAACCATGTTCGTGCTTCCAGCAGGGGCTCCCGGAAAGCTATTATACTTTTAGGCAGAAATTAAAGAGTGTGTACAGTATCTTCAAAAACAATTTGCACCCTGAAAAGATGAATTCAAAAAGTCTGTAAAGTCATGTTTAGAATCGGAAAATCGTGTCAAGTCCCAACAGTTCTCGGCGGGGTCGAATAATTGGATTCAGATTTTAGATTCGAAGGAGCCCGTAAAACTCTCAGGAAAAGATAACCATAAAAAACGCATCGACTTGCACTTGTAATGATTGAAAAATCATAAAACTTTTGGGAGGGCACATAAATCGCCGAAAAGTTATCCGCCAAAAAAAGTATCCGCCCCAAAAACATTATTCCGCAAATTTGTTTTCAAATTGAATTATAAAAATAAGATTCGGCTGTGGGAGTAAAAAAAATTCCTGCATAAGGGTTTTTTGAGAAAATATCAGATTCTTTTGAAAAGTTGGCCCGAATTATTAACTTCGGCGGATATTTTTTTTTTGGCTGTTAACGTCTCCTCAACTTTTGAACTATTTTAATTGTGGGCCGAAAAATAAGAACTTTTCTCAGCGCTCACAATTCTTTAAAATCCTAGATTCTATCTTTGAAATTTTGAATTTACATAATTATTTTAAAAACTTGAAGATGCTCATGCGAAACGTTGTTAATAAATTTCACAGATATATTAAAAAATATAAAACTCAAATATCTTCAAGAATTGAAAGTCAAGTCCAGAAAATAAATCCTATCCTACTTCTCAGTTTAGCAGAATCTATAGTGTCAGTCGTGGTCATGATCTTATGGAGGTTGACCATCGAAATAGATGATATTGTTGTCTTCCTATTAAATGAAGAATTTCATCTTTCCGAACCAGAGGAATACACAAATAATAGTGTAGGAAAATTCATGGCCAGAAGAAGATCAATTATACGTAAGTTTTTTTCAGATTCTTAAAAGCTCCAGACAAAAAAAGAGAGTATTAAAAAACAATAGCCACCAAATTTCCTTCCTGACTCAACCCATCGTCATATCCAAAGATCAAACTGGGATCCCTAGCCTATATACTTTCGCGTGCGCGTATGACCCACGTTTGACCAAAAATATCACCAGTTATCACTACTTGACCGATAAAATATCGTCGACAATAAGTTCAAACGGCGGAGTAAAAGCCTAGGATTCCTTTTTAGATATGTTTTGGGTATATCTCCTGTTCAAACTAATGGTTTGGAAAAAAGGATATCAAGGAAAAGTATGTTAGAAAACTAATCAGAGCACCATAGAATGCCACTTATGCCAGGAAAGTCTTCTCGGACCATTTCAAACCTTTTTAGACTTTTCTAGATTCGCCTGTATATATCCTGCTTCGAATATGAGTTAACAACAAAAATATATCGTGTGGTAGAATAGAGATTTTAAACGATGAGTAGTGTGAAGCCAGGCTTGTCGGCAATCAGGACCGTTAGTTCCTAGTCTAGTTCATTCTCACAGTTTTTTGTGTTAACTCATTTTGACCAAAATATAAGCCAACAATTTTCAAGAGCTCTCGACTCGAGCAGTTTCGAGTCATTTTTTTGTTTATTTTTGCTTGACTTCTCAAAAAACTATTAATTAATTTCTGAAAATAAAATTTCTAACATTTTTTTATTGGGGTGGATTCGTAAAATTTTTTTACTTACCAAAAAAATGTATTCAGTTCCAAGTGCAGCGGGATTTTCTAGAAAGGCCACATAAGCGAACGATTTTTGAACAAATTTTAGAACAGCCAATTTGGCTAGAAGATCACGTTGATTCCAAAAATCTTGATTTGATAAGAATTTCTACAATCTGCCTCAAGAAGTTCACAAAACTATATCCAAAACAACGGTAATCGAGAATGTCGTATAAAGTAATTTGTGAAAATGCAAGAAAGGCCAACTGGCAAAAATCCTTCTGAAAGTCGAAGGATTTGGTTTTAGAAAATAAACCAAACGGACATTCTTGAAAATATTTTTTCATAATTATCTTTTTAAAGTTGCCGTTAATACTGGACTGTTGACTCGCTTTGGCATTTCACAAAGTGTGATAAATACAGCCTGATTAATTTCGGAAATATCAAAAATTTTAAACATTGTTGAAATTTCTAAACAAAAAATTATATTTTCTGGAATGGTTTTCAGAATACTGCCTATAAGAACCCCTGAAGAGTACATTTGGTCGGAAAAATATTCCGATTTTTATTCTTTTATGTATTGATTATGAAAAAATGCATTCCGCGGCGCGGAATTTCGCGCAAAAAGTCTACCAATTTGAAGAAAAAAAACAAAGAAAGTGTTCATCGAAAAATAAACATATTTTGTTAATTATTGATTTTATTTGTCCTGCCTGATTTCTGCTTACGCACTTTTATCGCGCCACTTTATATAAATTTTCTGATAATTTAAAAATATTCAGTATCTTTCTCAAAATTTTCACCGAACTAGAAGTTGTGATGGCGATTCGGTAAAGTGTTTCAAAATATTGCGAAAGATATAAGAAGCCATGAATTCGACCAACCACCCGAAGCCGTCCAGGAAAACCATTTATACTCCAAAGGATTTCGGGAAAATGTCTGCGGAAGATTTGATTAACAGCATATCCCGATGATATTCGAACTCATAGGAAATTGTTAAAATAAATTTTAATTATAAAAAAAATATAAATAAATTTGAAATAAATTATTAAATTTTTTGGACCGTTCCAGTCAAGAAGTTATGTTTAGACTACTTACTGTTAACAATGTGTTGTTTACACTAATTGCGTCGACTCACTAGAGTTGGGCATCGCTAAACTACCGTGATACTCCCAATAACCAAATTTACTTATCAAATAAGGCAAAATAAAAGGAGGTAAACCAGATACAAAAGCTTCAAAAATTATAAATTTATATGAATCTCATTTTTAAACATTTTTCAAGCTGAAAACACTCCAGATATCGTAGCTTGCTGTTGAAGACGGAGGTTACTAGGAAAAGTGGTGGCACCGAGTTTTTGAGCGACGGAAATTGCTTCAGAAAATAACTCCGCTAATAATCAGAAAGAAGATGATCCTTGGTTCTACCCTTGAGCGATTCCGTAAATATCCGATAATACAGCCTTGATCAGGACAGGGTCAATTGATTTAGAAACAAATGCTGCGAAAAATTATTTTGAGCTGATTTTCTTCATATCACGGTTAAAGGGGCAACCCCTAATTATGTTCACCAATTTTAATTTCTTTGTTTTTTTTCAAAAATATGGGCAATTTGAAACAAACCCGGTTGGTATTTTTATCTCCATAATCAGTTTGAAAAATATATCGGTTCCTGGTTTTTTAGCATTTTTATCAAAATTTTAAACTATCTATAAAAAAGTAATTATATTTATTTATGTTTATTATCGGATCAGTCAGATAAGATAGTAGATTAATTAGTGAGATATCCGTCTTGTTATATTACAGTAGAATGTTAGCACAGTGATAAGAGTCCATACAAACGTCGGATGTATGACAGTCAAGGTCATCATATGTATGTTGACTTTCATACAGACGAATGATGACGCCATAAATATGTCATTTATACGTCGATTACATCCAACCCTCGTAACAAGAAGTTTAAAACATTTAAATTAAACATTATTTAATTATAGAGCGAACTCAATCCTTCCCCTTTTTATTTTGTTTTTAATCAGTAAATTTAGTAATTATCTTTTCAGCTTGATTTTCAGATCTTTGGTTTCCGACGATAATACGGTTACATTTGATTAATTGTTTGGTTGATACGTCTTGCTTCACATATTGTTTGCATTGTCAATAATATACAGGTGAGAGGTGTACGAAAAAAAATAATATTAACGAGAATTTTTTAAAAATTTTTTCCATTTGTAAGTTAAAAAAAAATTTTGTAAACATATCTATATTAAATCTAAACCATTTTTCTTAAAAATTTTCATATTTAAAAAAATTCATTTATTTGTATTCATTGATTTTTTTCTATACTTAAATTGTTTTTAGCAAAATTTCTCAGCGCCGTTTATTTGAAACATTCTATACATGAAAATAATTTCGGAATTTTTTTAAAAAAATGATATTTTATGTCCTTTAACTCTGTTTCTTATTCAAAAAAATTTTGTATGGCATAACGCTTTTTTAAAAATAATCATTTGTGTTCAATTCCTATTGAAGTTTTTTTCTTAATTTCTGCGGCTTATTCTTTGCGCATTGTACGTTAATATCTCGGCCGTTTTCTTTTTTCTCATAAATTCTGCCTTTTTGCAACTTTAAAACTGTGCCTTTTTGCACCTTAAAACTTTATTATTTGGTGCCCTTTTTGCCACTTTTCTCAAAAATATTAGCATTTCTTTATTTGCGTTTCTTAAAAAAAAAATTATATTCTCCCTGTTTTTACAAAAAAAAAAATTGAGCTCTTTATTCTATTTTTTTCTATGCGCGTTTAGTTTCAAGTTTAATTTTCATGTGTTTTTTCATAAATTAATTCGTTTTTTTTTTTAATACGGTGATTTCCTAAAATTAATAAAAGGGTATTCCAAATTTTAAAGGGTCAATTTTTTTCTAATTATGCTCCAACTCGGCTTTCCCTTCCTTTTCCTTCCCTGCGTTAGGCTTCGAATGTTGCTTCCAGATCCCTTCCCATTCCTTATTTCGATTTTACCGGGTGACTTTTCGCTACCCCATTTTTCGGTCCATGCCCTTTTCATCATTTGGTCGTGGTTTCGTTCATTTTAATTTGCCACAATTTAGGCTCCAGATAAAACTATCAATATAATCCTATTTAGTCCCACATTAGGCTCCAGCATAAACTATCTATAAAAAGTAATTATATTGATATTGTTTTGTATCGGATCAGTCAGATAAGATAGTTAGATAATTAGTGGATAATCCGTCTTGTTATATACAGTAGAAATGTTAAGACAGTGATAAGAGTTCGCATACAAATGTTTCGGCATGTGGGAGGACAGTCAAGGTCATCATATGTTTCTGTTGACTGTCATACAGACGAATGTATGACCGCCATAAGATTATGTCGATTATTACGTCATTACAATTTAATGGATAGTAATAGCTCTCCGCAAATCATCAGCTTTTCAATCATACAGGTTTTTAATTTGTAACTAAAAACTCCTACTGTCAAATGTGTCAGACTCTGAGAGAAACAAAAGACAAAAATTCGGCGTTTTTTTTGGCCATTTTCGAGAAGTTAGCGTGCTTCTCAGAGACAAAACGGGCCGTTATTGATTAATGAAAATTTTCTTGCAAAGTTTATCCAATTTTTTGACTAAAAAAATTCAAAATTTTTTGAAATCTACTTATTTGATAGGTGCGCCTAAGTTCGTTGCGAACATTTGGCTTTGAAATTCAGCACTCTAACGCTATTCTTTGATTTATATTAAAATTCTTTATTGGACAAAACGACACGTTTTCATGTGGACAAAGCCGCAAAAAATCGATTGTCCTCTGGAAAGCGCCAGTATCATTAGTTTTAAAATTGACCCCAAATAAATAGAGAAGCTTTAAGGTCAAGATTTGACCGTTGTGATAAGCTTTTGACAGGTGCAATGCCAAGATTTAATAAATTTGCTGAGTGGCACAACAAGGTCGAGGAAGAATGAGCCGAGTTGATTTTGATAATAGGAGAATCTAGATTCCCCAACAAACTGAATCAAATGAAATGGTGGTTTGAATCCAGAAATGCATGCATTGAAAAGCAAAATTCAAGGACTCGTTGATGGCAGTACAGTAAGTTATTATAAAAAAAATCATCGCCAAAAAGATAAGCGTGAATCGAGATATCAATATTTAATTAATCATTGCATGAGATCGGTACGTGCCTAGATTTTGTAATTTTTGACGGTGTCCTGGGCCAAAAAATTAAATAATAAACCAGGTGGTCCGAATTTTATATTTGTTGTTAAGATATGCTTGAAAAATTCAAACTGAGCGACTATCAAGACGAGGTACTTGTGATTAATCCACGTTTCTCGTCTTCAGACTGTTTCTAATCTAAATATGCCCTAACAAACTGCTTGCCAGCAAAAATGATTAAATTGGGTCTGCCGATATATCTTTGCAATCAAAAAGATATAAAAACTTTATTTTTTTAAATATGGTTGTACTACTCTTTAAATCTTCGTTGTTATCTTATTTTTCTGTTACAGTCAAACACCTCTAACAGCGGGTTAGCTCCTTGACCTGCTGACCGTCCATCTGAACTCTACATAAATTACCACAACCTGGCGCCCCCTGGGGTGAGGTTCTGGTATGGTTCAATTTTTTTTATGAGAGATTTAATAAGACAATTTCATTTAGTCTAATTTTTAAAATATTACTTTATCAAGCATTACATTCATTTCCAAAATAATTCATTTAAATTTAATTAGTCTTATTATTATTTATAATAATATTTTTTTTCAAATCCTGTGTATATATATAATATACTAGGAGTAACAACGTATAATATATAACAAAGTACCTGGCCTCTATTATGTGCAGCGGCGCCCCTCACCCACACCAGGGGCGCCAGCGGACATGTGTAATTATGTAGAGCAAGATGGCCGGTCACAGTCAGGAGTCCTTACCTAACAGGAGACAACCTTACCCGATTTTCTAAAAAAGCGTTCCATGGGGTTAACCCCTATAATTTTGCTTAGAAAGCTACATTGCATTATTAAAATTGCTCTATTTTGTGCGTCAAATTCGCAGATTAAATGGAAAAATTTGGTTATAACATAATTTATATTTACACAGTCAAATACAGCAGGCACTTTTGTCCCATTTTTTTTGAAAAAAAAAATGTTATTAGAAGTTTGCTTTGTTTATTTTTCTTGTTTACGAATTTCTTAAACGCTAAAAATCACTGGTTATTATTGCGTCAAAATTGTGGAATTTTTTTAACAACAACATTTCCTCGGAATTGTAATCCGCATCATGGCTTGTACTTAGAGATCTGTGGATTTCTTCAGCTTCTGAAATCTGTTCAGATAGCGAATTGATGCTGAAATATTTTTTCAGTATGAGCAAGACTTTGAGTCGATCGCTGTCTTTCGGATTACCAGACTGGGACTTCCCCAGTATTCAAATTTATTTTCGTATTTTTCATTTCTGATCACTCCGGTGAATCGAAACGCAGGCCAATTTTTTCTCTGAAATTTTTCTTCAAACACTTTCTGCAATTCGGAAGGATGTTCTCGGATTTTTCTCTCATGAACTGTTTTTATTTGCTGTTCGCCTTAAATCAGCCAAGAATATTTTGATATTTTTTTTATCACTCATTTTATAATGAATTATATCGAAAATTGATCCTTACTGCGCTTTTACACCAGGTAGGCGTTAAGTGACCAATGATAATAGCGGAATTCTGAATTAAGTCGACAATCGAGTATTTGATTGGACCACTGGCTCATAGTTACGCTTACTTGGTTAAAAGGCGCAGTAGGATTCATTTTCGATATGAGTTATCAAATGATATTCTTATAATGTTATTAAGGCATATTCTGCGCTCATATTTCATACTTAATAGTGTCAAAACACATGATCATATTGCACAAACCTTAGAAAAACTAGTATACCGTACATAAACTCTTAAATATGTTACAAAACGTAATAATTTGGGAGGTCATATTTGGAAAGCCGGTAAAGATAACTCTGGATCCATTATATGGAGCCTTTATAAACAATTAGTATTTTGCTGTTATCTAACTATGGTTCCCTAGCGCTGTACATAATATGGTTTCAGTCTCAAAAAGCACATTTTACCATTTATGGTCTCGCTTGAGAGACAATTAGTACCGACCCTTAACAAAGCGTATCCAGTTTAGGGAAGTTTTCCAGTTAGGAAGATATGTTCTAGTAATTGAAGCGGGGTATAATTTTCTTACTTGACATGTAGTCTTAAAATTATAATACAAAACTTTTCTTGGGCTATAACTCTTTTGGTCAATTTTAGCCCCTAGGTGGTCAACACATGCCAAGTTGAAGCGAGTGCTCACTACTGCAACAGCCTCTCCTCCCTACGTCTTCTGCCATATTATTTACTCTTATTAATCATGTTTATCTTTTGACCTACATGACCAAAGCCCTGGGCGTGTTAAAATTCTTATCGCAGTAAGCTCAATTCTGGGTTTGAAACTTTGTCAAGTATGGTCTCGTGAAAATGATCTGTGAACTTTCCGGGTTTTTTCGAAATTTGAAATTATATTTTTGCAAAAAGATGAGATTTAAATATTTTTTGCAGTTCATTGGTGATGTATTCATGTAGTGTGTATTACCTTTTAAAATTACATGACCAGAAAAAATAGTAGCATCGAGCTTGGTATACACATTTAATTTCAAATGTCCCCTTAATATATTCACCATTAATTATGACCAACCTCTTAAATAAACCGCATTATTTTTAAATATAAATATTCAAGAAATTCGATCCAAAAAATATCATGACTACAAAATAAAACTCTGGGTAGAAAATTTTCTACAAAATAAGACTGATATTAAACCAATATACTTAGTTCGAAATCTATTGTCAAAAGTAGTAGCTCCGGTCAGCACTCCCGAGGTGTGGCAAGGGTGATAGTAGTTCACCATCCAGTTTAGGTCAACCTTTTGTCAGTATTATTTCTCGTGACTGCCAAGGATTCAAAGTTAAATTTTTTCTTTGGTATTCGACACCAGCATGTCACACGAGAAATTGAAATTGCAAATGTAAAAAAAAACAGCTATCATAGATACTATCGAATAACTAGTTCTAGAATATCGGATTGCTTGCAAAATAATTTATTTATTTAAAATTATAGACATAGGGATAGTTCTCAAATCACGAAGATATAATCAATCCACAGCGAAAAATAACATTAAAGAAAGTATTTCAATATTATAAATTGTTAAGATTTTTGCCTCCCGTTTTTCATGATTCTTATTGTGTCCAACCAACTACAATAGTAATGATTGGACGGACATTAAATCAGCATGAAATGATATGTGACAGCGAATAATTTTAAAATAACAAATTGATTACAGAATTTCCTAAGGTTCGAAATTTAATAAGATAATAGATGTAACTGGAATACAAAGTATGAATAGATCAGAAATAAATCCAAATTGGGTACCTGTCTTTTCGTGGGCTGGTTATTAACTCTCTTTTTCTATATGATAAAATAAATCTTTATCGTATTGTACTGTGCCTATTTTGCCAAGGTATTACGCAAGAAACTTTTCAAAAAAATAATTTTATTTTCGGGCAAAATTAAAAGATTGAATTGGTATAAATTCTTGGTTGAAATTGATAGAGATTTTTTCGGACCAATAAATAAGATCTCGAGCCATTATCGTGATTTTTTGATAACTGTTGTGGATATGACGTAAGTTACTTCAATGAAGAAAAAACAGCATATGGTTTTATGCATTTCAAGGTTGATGCTGATAGATTAATTTCTAAAAAATGAATATCAATTTTTGACTTCTCAAGGTTACGGACCATACAATATCGAACAATTGGAAAAATATAACGTTCACTTATTTCTTCACAAAAGATATTTGAGTTTTTAAAAGGGCTTATTTTCCCAGCAGCAAATTGCTGGAAGCACCCACAATCCCCTTAAATAATCGAAATTTTAGCCTGAAATCTTCTGAGCCTGCTTTACTTCTTTATGCCGAAAAAGTATACGCTTTTCAAGAAAAACTTCTCCAGAATTTATACGGTTGCTCCAAGCTGATGATGGTGAACGATGTCGACGAAGACTTTTGGGATTTTGACTTCGGGAAACCGATTGCTCCGATGCCAAGGGCTCGAGCTCCTAGTATTTTTCACGTTATGAAAAGAAAATCTATTCAATTGTACAGAAATCGGAGAATTCCACGGAGGGTTCCTGCTATCCCAGTTACAGGTCACTTTTATATGAAATTTGTTCATTAAAATTTTAAGGAAAATGTTTTTGGAAATAAAGATATTTTTATCTAAGATGTACTAAAAGTGTATATTCTGAGCTAAGGAAGTAGTCCACGCAAGACGTATTTCGCTTAAAATTTGAGACAATACCAAATCGACCAAATTAAAGAAAAGGAGCTTGGTCTCTCATCTCTAGAAAGTCAAGTTTACCCGCTATTTTGAAGGTTATCTACTGTAGTTTGCATTGGTTTTTTTTTGACCATTAAATAAAATTAAGCTAAATAATGATACAGCCATAGCCGAAAAATAAAGTTCATTAGATGTTTATTTTAGGAGGTGAGAGCTTTGTAAGATTTGACCCTTGTGGTCCTCTAGCGGGTGAACTTGACCTTCTAGATATGTGAGACCAAGCTCATTCTCATTTGTTTGGTCGATTTAGTATTGTCTCAAATTTGTAGCGAAATAAGCCACCGTTTGCGTCGACTACCCCCTTTAAGGGCTGTGTCAACGCAAAAATCTGGACAAAACAATGTTATGTTTGTAATGAGGTATTTTTTCTAGAAGAAAGTTTCAAAATTGCTAATTTTTCTGGATTTAATCAATAAGTTGGTATTTTTAATGGAGTCCGTTACTCCTCTCGAAAAGTACTAATCTTAGAAAATTACAGATGTGTGTGTTGTTTTTTTACTTGCAAATTGCAAATTTTGTTCATTTAGGTAATAACGCAAATATAAAAAATGGTTAACAAAAGTGAATTATATTTTCAAACCTATTGACACGGCCTATAGCATTGCGGCTTTTTAGAATTAAATCGACCTAGTTAACTTTATTTTTTAATTCGGCCACGATAAATCTACCTATATATGCACAATAATTCAATTTCGCAAAGTTAAAAAAAACACATTTTACTGTAGTCTTTTTATTTGGCACCACGGCAATATTTGATTTTTGAGTTTTAAGGCTTAAATTTTAATTGCAGAAAATATCAAAATTATACAGCTGAGTTTTTCGATACTCCGTTTTTTACCCAGACGGGTAGAGCAGCCAAATTGCCTATACTTTCGCTTGGTTTAGGCTGGTCTAGCCGTCTGGGGTAAAAAAGAGAGAAATCGAAAATTCACTCAGTTGTTTTTCTGATGAAACTGCATTGAATTTTGCGTCCAATAGTTTATTAAAAATTTAATTTTGAAAAATAAAAATTGAAATTTTTTTTTCGAATAAATTAAATTTTACAATTGACTTCGACCTCCTCTGGAGGAACTAAGAACTTTAATCAAAATATGTGGAAATCGAGTGGTATGAACGAGTTGTTTGGCTTTTGCGATGATAATTATCAAAAAAATAATTTTTCAAAATTAAGGCCCCCTTCAGTTTTAGGTTTTGTAAACCTAATTTCAGGCCAAAATAATCATTTTTGTAGATTTCAAGCGCTAGATTTTTTCGAAATTCTGGTGAGATCAGTTGATGTGTATATTATAAATTCTGTCATTTCATTTTTTAAAAAAAAATCAATGTCCAGTAACCTCTATAACTTCGCCTCAGTTACATTTTTAATTTTTCAAAAATAACATTTTTTCAAAACGTCATTTCCGGCGGAAAAGTGGACTATCATCAGTGCAATCAACTATTGACACGCCTACTCGACGCCTATTTGACTCAAACTATTCATTCTGGTGGGTTTCATATCTTCTTGTTCTACATTCAGCGTTGAAACCGATTAAAAACTACGTTTTTGGCCAAATGTTGCGTTTTACCACCCCTTAACACCAAAACGCACCAACAAAATCTTGCATCCTCCCAATAACGAAAAATATCGCTCTACAACATACGGACTGATTTTTTTGAGTCGGCTTTGGTGAGTAGATTAAATCATTCGTATGATAGTTGAGGAAGAGCACCATAGTCATGTTTTGCTCCACGGCGGAAAATAACGAAGAAACATTCGATTCAATTTTAAGAACTTTTGATGATAAGATTTAAAACGAAAGATATTTTCACGGCATATATTTCACTTTATCTCTCAAATCATCTGTCTGCTTGATTTTTGAATCGCTCCAATTGACAAATCTCATGGCATGCGTGGCTTTTCGCCTCATTATTTTAATTTCTTAGCTAAATTGGATTTCTCTTGACAGCCGGCTTTATAGATTTCATACATATTCGACGTGGTTGTACTTCGTCGCATCGGCCATTTGCATTCTTTAGACATTTCCGTAATTTATTTTTTGGATAGATAAATATTTCAAATTTGCCGATTTTTTTATTGTGACCACCGGATTTTTTTCTCTCTGACTCGAAACATGAAAGGATGTTCTAAGATACCAAATTACTGTCTTTTAATTTCTCATTACTTCGATACAATTTGCTTCCTCAAATCGATTGACTTGCCTAACATAAATCAAATTTATTGTATGATAATTTGTTTTAACCAATCTAGAGATTCGCGTGTCTATCGCGACGTTTATTCAAGATACATTGCGAAACTTTGATGTTGATTCAAACTCATTGATATATATATATTCGTTAACCAAACAAGGCATAAGGGGCTGTATGCGACAGCTTGATATTTGACATTTCTCGGTGTAAATTACCTGAAAAAACTTTAAAGAGCTCATGAGAAAAATCGAACGCCCAATACTATTTATGATTAGATCTAATCTCATTCCGTCATTAAACTTTAACCAAAGAATAAGTACATCACATCTGGATTGTAGACAACACTACACCAATATACAGGTTATGACCCTTCTCAAAACGCAAAATACCAAAACCCCAACTCACTCCAGACATGGGGCTTATCCCTTTTAACACCTTTTGGGTGATTTGGAAGATGGTAGGTGGGAGGAGCCAATCCTAAACCTCCTGAGACCCCTTCTAGCCACTCATAAAGGCCGGCTTCTCTTCTTTCAGCCTACATCTATCAAATCACCCAAAAGGTGTTAAAGGGATATCAAATTGAGCTGAAATTTCACAGATCACGTAACTGTTTAATTGTATGTCAATCTTTTTAGGACGAGCTTTTTTGGATCCGGCGACTGAGGTAACTCCGTACTCGTCTTTTAAATTTGAGGGAAAAATACTTTTTCCCGAGTTTATGACTTCCTATTTATAGATAAATAATGCCATTTTTGTACTAGGCTTGATTGAATAATCTCTCTTTATGCATGGCCCTTTTCTTCGTATCAGTCGGAGTACCACATTTTAGTTACCAAAACCGATTTTAACCGTTAATTTGTCAGTGGAATTAATAATAAACAAAAATTTTATGCAGGTATCAATAGCTGTTCCTGGTGAAAATCAGATTCTCGGCGAATATTGTAGGTATATCGAGAGTGGGCTGAAATACCCAAAGTACATTGTTAGAGATTATTATTATTGTTGTTTATTGCAGCCCATGTAAGACGTCTACAAAAAACCGCATTTCCACTTTACTGCTCCCGTCCGAAAAATTACGTGTAATGTGCAGAAATTAGCGTTTTAAATTTAATTGGTTTTTGAACTTACTGGTGTTGGTCACATAAGATGAATATTTACATAAAGTAATTGCAGCTTACGAAAAAATATAATTTTTCTTTTATCTATTCACTCAAGCTATATTCCGTTTAAATCAATAGCGTTTTTATATTGGTAACGGATCATATCATCTCTGATTCAATTCCTACTTTTTTTTTTTTTAGAGCATTAAAAAAAAAAAATTAGGAATTCCTAAGGCCTCCTCACAATTTTCTAGGGTTCACAACTTTCTTTGGCTCTCTAGTACAAAAAAAAGTGACCAAATTAATAGTATATTAAGGTGAGTACATTATAGCCTACTCATTTTATCTTTTTGCGACATCATATAACATACTTAGTGCTTGAGAAGAAAGAAGGACAAAATTAGGCCAAAAAGTTATCTCATTTCCCCTCGGGATGTTCATAATCACAAACACCAGCCATTAGAATCCTATACTAGGGATCAACATTGTCACGCCTAATATTCCCATGTCGACCGCTGTTCTTGTTTTCCGCGAATTTCTGAATTCATCCAGGTCAGTAATACATCCCCGTGATTCATCCAAGTTTCTGAGGAATTATCTGCACAAAGTCACTCAACGACCCTTATCTCTACAAATATTCCAACCATAATCCTTCTACGGTTCCCTTTTTCCGTTATTGTGTTTCTGCTTTTGTGAATGACAGTTGTGTGCATGTCATTAATTTCAAAAGAAAGCAATTAATTGATATTTAAAATTTTGGTGGATTTTCGTGAGAAAATAATTTAATTTGAATTGGAAATTTGTTTGTTGAGAAATTTTGAAGCTTATCGAGTGTTTACGAAAAATTTGTTTTGGTAGTAGAAATATCTTTTAATGTTTGTTTTGGTGTCATATATTTGGCAGATGAGTTTACTTTTGCCCCTGAATATTATCATAGTCTCCGTCTGGATGTCTGGCGATTATTACATCTGGGCGCGCGTACTGTGGGTTGTATTACAGATTGATAACAGGCAGTTTTTATATAATCATTTCTCCTGTTCAATTATGAAAGTATGAAGATATAAGACTTCTTACAACCAAAATGCCCTCGGAGAGAAAATATTTACGGGCTTCAAGCTGTCGAGTATGACTCACTTGGTACGTTTTTGACATTATATTCTCGAAATCTTTTTTTTTTTCTTTACCTATCCTTGGAATATTTGTGTTGGATATATTTTGTGTGGGTACGGACGCTCTAGTTATTAAGTTTTTTTGTTTTTAAAATAATACTCCAACCAGATAGCTGGGACCAATTTAGTTTTTTTTTTTATTTGCTGATCAATCCAGCTCTGGCTTTGTGGTGTTCGTATTCTCCAACAAAAAATTCACAAAATCACAATTTCCGGATGGTTCTCATTATATTTCTATTCAACGCCGCTTTCTCTTTTGCCTTACCACAAATAAGCTCGACCGCCAACTGGATTAAAGGAAAAAACACATTGTTGTAATTTTTACATTATTTAACTCTCGATTTTGAAAAAACCCTCCATAATTCGTCGGATTGTGGCAATTTTGTTTATACTTGGGTCTCTGACCCGAGTTTTTTCATTTTTCCAACCAATCAGACCATGGTCGGTTTTTCCAGATTTTTTGGGTCATTTGACCTCGGAAAAAAAAATTTTCGCTGAACCCCAATCCTGACCACCAATTGTAATTTTCTATTTTGGTTTCGGACTAAACAATCAAGAGGAGAATGACAGTACCTGGGACAGCTTATTACCACATCTTAAGTTTTTTGTTTCTGATTTCCATTATTTTAGGCTACACCCTGACCGCACTATTAGCTTAGCCGAGAACATTCAGCAGATGTGTGAAACTGTACAAAATTAATGTCCTGTGATTGGAAAAAGTTATATAATTTTAATTGGAATTTTCATAGTTTTCACGTGACAAATATTTTGATCATCTGTGCCACCAGTTTCATGCATAGTTCCTCCCCTAGCATAAACTTCTTAGACATCACCATTCTGTTTTGGCACCAAATTGTCAACTTCATGTCCCTTGATTCTTTTCGAACCTTGGAAAATATTTTGACGTACGTCGGTATCCCTATTCCATTGCAGCCATTTCTTACCCACCGACCAGGCTATAAGAGAAAAAAAGTTTAAGAAAATTACCAAAAGTTTTCGCGAAATACGGCCTTTTGATTGTCAAAAAAAACAAACAAGTCATAAATCAGAAAAAATGAACCCGTTAGTGTCTTTGCCAATACCTTTCTGAGTTTATCATAATAAAATTAAAATAGGTTTTCATCCATAATCTCGAGATATTTTGCGATACAAAATTGCCGAAATTCTCGAAAAAAATGATCCTCAAAAAGTAGTGTTATTTTCGCTCTAAAACTAGTAAAACCTGGCAGCTTTCTTTTCTAGATGGCTTTAAAATTTAGCACGTCCACAAAGCTATATTTTGACCTTTTCAAAATTTTTCTTCATCGGGATGTGAATAAATAATACTATACAGTAGTAGTTTTTATTGCTTGCGAATGAAAATTGTCATTAGAGTATTACGGCCAATAAAATTGTGCTAACTAGCGTGGATTATTATTTCAAACTCTTGACATCGGGTAGAGTTACATAACCGTATAGAACTTATACTATAGTTGGCTTTCAAAAATAAATATCTACCTAGTTCCCATTTTTAATTGGCCGTTAATTACCTTTTATTGGACAATTTTATTTTCATCGCAAAGTTAAAAAACACATACTGTAAAAATTTTATCACACCCACACGTATTGATTACATGAAAAAATAAATTTTGAAAAAGTTATAGACAAAATAGCCTAGCTCAATAGGACCGCTTGCACATAGAATTTAAAACCATCTAGGCAAAGACGCTCGCCGAGGTTAGATGGTTCTAGAGAGCAAAATAATACAGCTTTAGTGGGTTTTTTCTTTGTTTTCTCTAAATTTTCGCTAGTCCAATCTCCAGATTGTTGTATCGCAAAAACTTTATCTGTTTAATCTTAACTGATGGAAAAAATTTATGGTTTTTATAATCAGGGTAGCGGAAGACCCACTAAGCGGTTTTTCTGTTTTGCATCTTTCTTGCTTTTGATCTCAGCTCTTTTTACCACAAGTGTCACAACCGTTTATTTCCGAAAATTTTATTGGTATCTTTATAGTAATCTCTGAAAAAAACTGAACAAAATCTTTTTGGTTTTTCCATAAATCGTAACAATATATAGGATTACCCGCCCTAGAGTACAAATCTTAAATATTTGATGATACAACAACGCAAGATATTAGCACCAATCAAAAACCCCTTGATGCGATTAGGCCGATTTCATTGGTCAGATTAAGAAAGGAATCAACAATGAATGCTCAGATTTTCGCATTTTTCAAATATTTAGGATTTGTACTCTAGGAGGGGTTGATCCTATATCGCGAATCTGAATTTCATGAACAGCATTATTTTATTAATGCGTTTATTTTGCATCTAAGGGTAC
>SCLH01001997.1:62896-84990 GCA_004367855.1 Oikopleura vanhoeffeni | reverse complement strand
AATTAATTATATTAAGACAATCAAAAAATTAATCACTTCATTTCCGCTGTGGAAAAGTGAAGTTAACTCGAACTGTTTTCTACAGAAAACCATACGATTTTTATAATGAGATGCTAGTAAAATAAAATTAAGTGAAACCTTATGTTCCTTTACCTGGTCTCCGATTCAAAATACCTTATCGGGTTCGTCTATGAAACGATAATTCTCACCTCTGATATGATGAAATTAGTGGTAAACAATATGTCTGCGCCTTATTTTTCCGCCCGTTTTCTCATTCATTAGCAATTTCTCTGTTTTCAAACAAAAAGAAATAAAAAAAGTTCTACATTTAGTAGAAACATTATTATTTTTTTCAACGATGGTCAAGACGAATTCCTAAAAACTGAGTATTTAAGACCTTGTTGTTTTAAAAATAAATTGTGAGATAAAGCTGATAAAGAAAAATTTCAGAGAAATCTAAAAAAAAAGTAGGATAAAATATATTTCGAACTGCTCATCCAAAAAAAAAAATTTTATCATTTTTCAGAAATTGATTGCTAACTCTATGGGCGATTTGAACCTTGAACTTCAATTTCGTTTATTTTTGTCCTTTCCGGTCTTTTCAAAAAAATGAAAGCCACTTTTATGGCTCTATGAGTCTAGGGGTTAAACAGATTTTTTATTGAGCCGAATGCAGAACTTGTGGGCAAGAACGGGCAAATTATTTCACGCCAATAAATTTGACAGGTTTAACACAAATGAATTTCAAAACTAATTTTTTCGTGAATAATGTAAAATACTGTTCTTAATTATGGGTTTCATCCAATTAAATGGCGATTATTAGTCATATGGATCAACGGCCCTCATAGTATAAATCCTAACTATTTGAAAAATGTGAAATCTGAGCATTGATTGGTTGATTCTTTCCTAATCTGACCAATGAACTCGGCCTATTCCTATTTCCACGGTTTTGATTGGGTGCTAATATCTTGCGTTGTTTGTATCATTCAAATAGTTAGGATTTATACTCTGAGGGCCGTTGATCCATATGATTGCACTTGCATTATAAAACGAGAGCCATTAACTTGGAAAATTGCAATCAAAATAAATTAATAAAATTATAAGTTAGCTTCTTATTTTTATGCTCGATATATAGTTTTTTATGCTTGCTATATAGTTAGCTTAGCTGATACTGTATAAATATTATCTGACCAAATAAAATCACTTTTTATCCAATTTTCAAGGGTTTTGAGTTCTAGTTTTGATTTTGGAATTCCTCAAAATTTAAAAAAAATTTAAAACATTATTAATATTTCTCCCATTTTTCTTACAAAAATATCCCTTTTATGTTAAATCTGTGGTAAAAAACATAAAAATAGCCACATAAACTTTCTTCATAGATGACTCCAAATTTTCTGACCACTTTTTCAAAAAATTTTATTTGTCATTTTTTGTCTACTTTTTTTATAAATATTTTGAAAATTTTCCGCATATCAAGTCGAAATTATAAATTGGTGGTTTTTTTGCTATCAATTTTTTAATTTTCTGAATTAATTTTTTCACAGATAATCAGTTTTATTAAGAAATTTTAAAACATAAACGTTTGCAAGAATGAACACTTTTATTGAAGATAAAGATTAAAAAATAAATTTTCACAATTTTTTCTTTCATATCAAGACTTGAGTTGATTTTGACAAATTTACAGCCTTTTAGTTATAGCCTATAACCCTCAGCATAAAGGGTCGGCATAACGTTTTGAAAAACCTCGTGCATGGTTTTGAACATATTTGAAAACAGTTTTGAACGTTTTGTACGTTTCAAGCAAACAATTCGCTGCTATGTTACAATTTTTGTTATCTCAGTTTTGCTTATTTAGTTTATTTTATGAGGACATTGACTTTTCAAAATTACCTGAGATCACAATTGTTTAATGAGTTTACCATATATTGATCGCCAATTAAAGTTAGTCAATCGAGAAATAACTTCCCGAATCTGAGTCACTTAACCAATGCGCATTTAATTTGCATGAACCGAAAATTTTCTGACTATTTTGTATAACTTTTTCCCCCAAAATAACCTATAAACACAATTTCCGTTTCCCGATGATTCTTTTATTTGAAAGATTGTCTTAATTTTCACGCCCTAAAGTTAAATTGCAAATGTCGGTGTTTCAAGCATGAAGCACGAAATCAAGAATTTAAAATCAAACCCACAAAGTTAACATTTTGGTTTGAAATGTTGTAAGACGGTGCTAATTTTACACTGAATTAGCATTGAAAAAGCTAATGAGGGTTTTTCAAAATCCTGTATTTGGTTTAAACTTCCGCCGAAATGTTCATTTTCAGTCCAGTTTTGATCATTTTTGAGCTCTCTGAAATTTAATTTTCAAAACACAACTTCAATTCGAAAATAAAGATTTCTGAAGGTAACTTAACAGAGCGTGGTTACGTAACACCTTAACTCACGTTGTTAAAATACAAAAAATCTCAAAGTTTGATAATGATTCAGTAATAACTAAAAATTTGGAATACAATATTTGTCATTAAAAATTTCATACAAAATATATTTCTAGCCTGAAAATAAAGAAAGTCTGAATGTTCGTTACAAAACTAACTGATATATATACAGGAGGGATCAATATCGTCGAAAGTTTTTTACCGAAATAACTTTTGTTTACAATATGAAAAACGCGTAACCGTTCGAAATGACGGCACATGTCAAACATTTTTTTATTCTATAAAGAGTTTCACAATAAGTTCGATGAAGTGAATCACCAAAATGCGTAGAATTTTATTTTCCACAAAACACAATTTCAATGAAAGTTAGAATGCCTTAATTTGGGAATTCAATGATAAGAATGATTTCATTCATGACGACCACAAAGTAATTTGTAATTAAATTTGAAGAAAAATCGGCGAAAATTGGCACATTCGGCGATATTGGCGCTAAAAGAATTAAAACTGAAATTATTTTGGAGCACCACCTCGAATGCAGTCGGGCGCCAATTTAAATGTTGGCGGTATTATGCAATAAAAACGAGCTTATCAGCAAATTTTGGCTTGTATAATTGGCCAGAACTGGTTATATATTACTTTGAGCAGCTCATCAAGCCAGTCAACTCTTTGCACAGTATAGTGATGAAATTCGTTTTTGCGGTGGTCCGAAATTTTCTTGCATTTTGGGTTGACTAAAATATGCTTGAAATTGGGCATAGTCTATTGAATATAGACTAAGAAAACTATTGCCAATAGTTATTCAAGTTGAAAGTTTTAACTGTCGAATTTTCCGTTAAAACGTGTTTTTCAAAGCTGAATTGACAGCAAATAAGATAATCAATCCCAGAAAACAGAACAATATTCGAATGTCAAAATTATAATGACTTCTTTGCTGATTCTGTCACCTTCAAAGACTCGAAAACGTCATAAGTGACGAAAGAAAATTAACCAAAAAACAAAATAGATAAAATAATAAAGATTTAATAATTATATCAACTTATAATTAAGTTAGGGTTTCGCGTTAAAGTTTGCTACGGTCCTTGTCTCGTTGTTTAACTAAGACGTAACGTTTTGATAAACGTAGTCGAACTTTTGATACTCAGAAATTTTAAAAAGTTTAGAGAGATGTCAAGTAGTTCACAGTTTCAGTCATTTTTATAATCCTATGTTTTCTGTGTTAAATGTGTGAGTTAAAATTGCTTTCGCTAAAACAAATAATGTTTTTCTAAATTTTAGTGCGAACACATTCTCAAAGCAAAAATTGACTATAAATATGTCACCCATATAAATATTTTTTAAGTAAATTTTCAAATTTTTTCGTCATTTCCACCGCCCACGCAGATTTCATTTCAAAATGATAAAATTCATTTTTTCGCTGGTACTGCTGAAAATGTCAAATATTGACTATTAAATTTTGTGAAATGTTTTTGGCAATCTTCCTCCCTGTACAACACAAATGTAATGTAAATAAAATAATAAAACTCAATCCACAAATATAAAATTTTTGGATAGTATATCCCTTTATCAGTTTTTGGTTAGAATGCGTAGCCAAAACGTTAAAATCACACGTTAAAATGGGTAATATATCCCCTTATCACCTTTTGGTTAGAATGCGTAGCCACTACTCCTTTTAACGTGTGATTTTAACGTTGTGGCTACGCATTCTAACCAAAAGGTGATAAAGGGATATATCTTTATCGTTCAAACAAGGTATGTTGGAATCTTTTTTACTAACCAAAGCTGGAGCAAAAATTTCTTATTTGAAATGAATTTTGTCTGGAATTTATGTTTGACACAAATTCCAGTTCCCAATTGTTTCTGGAGAATATTTGATTATTGATGTTCTCCCAAAGGCTCGTTCTAACCATAAATTATCTTGAAAGCTCTCATAAATCTATCTTGTCGCAACAAATGGGATAAATTAGTTAAGCAAACTGTTTTGTTAACAAAATCACTATAGGGTGTCAATTTTTGAAAAATATGGTAAAATTTTTTAGAATACAATTAAAAGATATTTTTCAAATCTTTCGATTTGAATCTCCAATTTTTTTCGAAATTGTATGAAAACTCACTGCTTAAAGAGTAGTTGTCGGTTTTAATGAGCCCGTCATAAATTACCAAATGATACAGTTATATTGATCATAACTTTTGAAGTTGACCCAAGGTTTCTTTATGATGGCAAATTTTACCAAAACAAACTGGAAATCAATCTAGAATTGAAAAAATTTGAATGTTTCTTTTTCTTACAAAAAACTGGTATTTCAACATTATATCAAAATTTTTCTTGATCAATATCCATCATGCTCCCCAAGTGGCTTAAAATTTGTTTTCCTATTGTTTCTAAAGTAAATCTTTCTTAAGGCACTTTGGGATCATGATTCATGATGGATATGACTTTTGAAATCGATCAATAATATTTAAATTTCTGAAAATGACCAAATCGCATTCTAGAAATTTCAATGATTTCAAGACAAGAATCTTTATATTAATTATTTCATTCGACAATGATTTGTTTAAATTCAAATGGGTTTGATTTATGAAACCTGGTGTTCATTCTCGTCAAATTTTTGAAAATCATAAAAATAAGACAAACTTTTTTTTTTAATTTGTTTGGTTCACTAAAAAGCAAAGCTTAATGATTATAAAAGAATAAATATAAATCTGACAGCTGGATTCTAGCCTTCGAAAAGAACGCCATCATGTTTATCTACAATACGAAAGAATATGGCCTTATTAATACCATCCATCGGATAAGTGGACAGAGTTAAGAAAGCATTTGAAAATATAGTGTGTTATAAAATTGATTCGACATTTGGTTGTCTTATTCAGCATTTAATAAGGAAGTACTTTTGAGATAAGACAGCCGGTCTAATTTCAAATAGTCTTAACAAATTCTCCAAATTAAAAATGATTCAGTGCTGTAGATTTCCATTTTTGACAAAAAAGGTTGAACAGAATTTTCTGATTTCATCGTATTACATGCTTCAAACCGCCAAACAAGTTCTTCCGCAAAATCCGCGATAATTTTCTTACTTTCCGGCAAGTGAAGTTTAATTTTAAATTTTGATGCTACTAAATTAACCGGCTAACCAGACTTTCATGTTGAGTCCTGAATTTTTTAATTTAACCTATCAAATATAGAAAATCGCTTTTATTGCGCAAGTTCCGCAACGGACGCAACTTCTTGTCGCAAATTTTTGTGATCAGTTTTTAAATTAAAGGCAAGTCTTTAAATGAAATACCTTCATGTCAATTTGCATGCACAAGTGAAGTGTTTTTTTCATAAATTTAACAAAAAATTCTATTAATTGTGATTGATTATAATCGATACCCCGTTGTTTAGTTTCTGGATTTATTTGAAAAATTGTATTACAATACAAAAAATCATTTTGTGTTGTTTGCCCCTAGGGAGGTAACCGACGGGTTTTACTGATTTTCAAACGTTAGTCCTGAGCTAAACGCAATTCTTATTGAGTTCAAACCTCGGATTCTAGGAGATATTTGTTTGAAATTTTCAAAAATGGCGTCAAAAGTTTTTTGTATGACCGGACCGGCCGGTATACCGGTCCAAAAAGTGATTTTTCCATTTTTTGGTACAACTACATCTAGCTCCTGGATATTAAAATTTTCTCTTTTTTTGAGTATAAACTTTAATTTGTAAGCTTAACAGCCGTGCGTGCCTTGATTTTCAAATTTCATGTTATTAAGAGAAATTTCCAAAATAAATGGGTGTTTTTGCGCATGTTCGCTGGTACAATGGCATTTCGTCGAACAATACCATTTTTTTTTAAATATAAGCACTTCTTTAAAAGTGGGCAAAGCGAGAAGGTACGTCGAGTTTTTTTCAATTTTGATCATAATTAGGCTTTTAGATGCATTCAAAGTTTATTTACCCTCAAATTCGTCAACAATAGGGTTTTTATAAGCAAACCGTTAATAAAAATAAAAATGCGGCTAAAATCAGCTATATTTCACTTCTGAGTCTAGAGAAACAGCCTCCGTCGACCCCAAATTTTAGGATCTAAGAAAATATTTGGAATTATTTTTTTTCGAAATTTAAAAAATTTTTATTGCCATTTTTAAGATGTAATTCACAGTGATTTGAGGCAACAAAAATTAGAGCAAAAGAATTAATACTTCAAAAGATACAGTGCACAGGTGCGGTAAGGAAAATAAAGCTGGAAATATATTAAGAAAATTTCTGGAAATTTGACATTCGATTTTTTTTTATATTTGGCAAGCAAACCAGGCCACGAAAATGACAATTCAACTAAAATTAAGCTTCCTATACTATGATTAATGCTCAAAACCTAAAAACGCAACCGCCGAATTATATCGATATAACAACGGTAGGTAAATTAATAGGTATTTTGTCTTTTCTTCATGGTCAGTCTGAGTTTTGGCATGACCTGTAATTCAGCCTAGCCCTTTATTTCTCAGTGAACCAAATTACATGGTATTATATTCACTTAAAAGGTAATTTGGCGATATCATAGTTGTTGATTTTGAAATAATCACGTTTTATTTTGTTTAAGTCACACTAAATTTGAATAAAACGCTATCAATTAAATGCAAACAAAAATCGCTGAACCTGAAATCATATCTCTATCAGCTAATCAAGCTTCCCAATAAGAGACGAGAATAATGCTATGGATGAAAGCTTAGGCAAAAAGATTGCATTGAACAATATCTATCGTCCAACTCTTTGATCTAAATTATATGATATTCAGGCCCGCTGTTTGTCGTTGAACAATTTAAATGCGCTCACACTTTTGTTCATTTTCGCGTCGGCAATGGGCTTTTCTTCAAGCATCTAATAAAGTATGTTGTTCTAAACTTGATTATTTACACGGGATAATCACACAAATTATATTCATGTATTTTACAGACAGAAAACGTGAAGTTTTATTTTCATAATAAAAATTTGGAAAATGTTTCAAGAATAATGAAATTCTGACTTCAAATCGCACACGACCTTGCTGGGTTCAATTTCAACAGTATCAATATTTCGGATGTCGAATGTAATCAATTTAACAAAAATGTCTTTTTATAAGTTGATCTGTACAAGAGATTACGAAGTTAAGATAACAACTGTTCCCTACAGTGGCGTTAAGAAGAGCCAAAACCTTACATAACCAATCAACAAAAATAGGATTAGGAGGTAGGCTTAGGGGGCCGCGAATTAAAGCGAATTTTCGTGTCAAATGCAACTTTTGGAGTAAATCTGAGGCAACTGGGTAGTTTGTTTTCCCCAAATTTTTCATTGTTGTAAATTTTTAAAATTTGTAGTCCTTCCTCCTGATTGGCTGAAATCATAAATTGGTAATTGAGTCCATTTGAAAAAAGTGACGTATGCCTAATAAAATTTCCGATCAAGGTTCATAAATCGGAACACGAAAATTTTGTCTTACAAGCCTGCTTTTGGCCCTGAAACCATGAATATCCCCAAAAATGACTTTTTTTGTTAAAATGTCCCATTTATAGGCCGGTCCACACAAAAATCCTTTTGAGGTGTTGGTTATTTTTGACAATCCACATGATCTGCACGAAAAAAAAATTTTTTATCGGATGGGAGACCTTGTTTTCGCGATCAAAAATTGGAAAATTTTTGATTTTGCAATTGAGCGGTTCAAGTTGTCTAATTGGTCGAAAAAATATCGTCTTTGAATACATTGATGTTTTTAAAAAATCAATTAAGTAAGTGTTTGAAATCATATAATATCATCGAATTGAAAATTTCTGGTTATTTTAGACAAGGCACTATGATGGTCAATATCAAAAATTAGATGTGCTACGAACCAATAAATCAAATAATTCTAGTTTTCTTTTTTGGCTTTTTTGCCGCCAAATAGCAAATTCCGAGTAAAAGGACAATAATGCATTATGAGCGAGGCTATAACTTAATAGCCCGAGAGCAGCGAAGAGAGAATAGAATGGTGCGAAACTTGACGGACGAAAAATGCGTATTAGATGTCTGTATTCTTTTTATTAGAGTTTCTTGAAAGCGGAGGTGTCCGGCGTAAGTTGAGATCCTTGGAGTAGTCAGCGATAATGGGATCAAGGGCATCACAATTCAGCGCGAAGAGTTTGTTTGTCAAGATGCACAACTTTTTGATATCAGCTCTGCCAGTTTAATCACAAAAAAATAGCTTCGTAAAAAAAGTCAAAATCAAGCGACAATACCTCACACCCGTAATGGGTACTAACAGTATACTCTATGACTAAATTTTTTAGTGTATGTATATAATTTGATTTCTTCGAAAAACTGCAAAATAAAAGTAATTTAGAAAGAAAGGAGACAGGAATTCCAAGAAAGGTTTCAAGATAAAAAAAAGACCACTGCTTAAAAAACTACATTTATATCAGTCGAAGAGGAAATTAAAAAGTTCTTGAATCCGCAAATGAAAGCCGCGAAAAAATCCGAAATGCTCCTTGATGCATCATCATCAAAAGCATTTTTGTATGACGCTTTTGATTGAATACAAATACTCGGGATATTCCATTTTGCTGCTAAAAAAACGCCTATCCTTTGCCTAGGAACGTTTGAAAAAAGCCCTATAGTTGCCTATATATTAGCGCCGCACCCAGCGAACAGATAAAGATTTAAATGCGTAGGTTTTTTGCGGAGGCCTTACGTAGGTTTTTGCGTGAAATCTAACTATAATCGCGAATAACTAAATACGTCCGGCACCTACCCCCTGTGAAATGAACATTATTGTAAGAAATAAAAATTAATAAAGAATAAAATTGTGGAAAATTTCGAAAGCGGTGATAACGCGACTCCCTAAATACGTGTAATTAAAATACAAATTTAAATAACGTTAAAATTGGTACCACAGCAGTTCGCCCAAACAATTACAACAAGACAAAATTATTTTATTAACAATATAACTTCTCTTCAAATTTGAAATTATACATTACAAAACATGTAACATGTACATTGCCATTCGACTTCCTCAAATCTAAAAAGATTTCTACTTACATACAAAAATCTTTTTACAATAGTTTTAATCAAAAATAAATTCAGAACCAAGTCGAAAGTGTTATGTGGCTGAGCAGAGATGTCCCACGAATTGGAATTAAGTATTTAGAACATTTGAGTAATATGCCAAAAGACATTTGTGTTTTATGATTAAATTTCACAAGACACTTTACCAATCAAGGTGGTCCAACTCGAGATGATGAAACTGCTCCTAGCGCAAATTTCAAAAACTATCATGATACCATCATAACGGTAACCGGTATCCATAAACATTGAATAAAAATTATCACCGTTCATATAAAAACCATTTTTTAAAAGTTGTCAGCTACTGCCTGAAAAATGAGAAACGCGGTTCCAAGTGCTTTATGTCTGAAATCTTAAAACATCAAGGCATTATGAAACGAATTTTCGTTTGAACAAGTAGCGAACAACTTTCCATAATTTCTTTGTACTGGAACGTAAATTTTTAAGCAAGCTCAGCATTTGACAAAATTAAAAGAATTAAGCAAAAATATAGCCGTTCTCACCCCAACTTAGCACCTCATTGCCTCTCAAAATTGTAACTATAAACCAGCGGATCGGCAAAAGCTGGGCACCGGCCGCTTCAAGCCCCAGTATGATGCCCATCCACAATAGGCCCAGCCGCCCTGGGCTCAAAAAAAGCCTCAGCCCAGCCTAGACCCATCAACATCGGCCCAGACCCAAGCGCAAAAAACTCGTTGTCTCGGGTACCTAATCCTAGCTTTCCAATCCAAGGTATTAAATACCATTTTCTTTTAATGTTCATTCTCGCCATGCTCTTAACTTTATGGTCCGTGAATTATGGTATCTGTTTACTATTACTCAATCATTGGTAGAATAAGCAAAAAGCTTGGTCGTTTTAAATCCTAAATCTCCCATTAAAACGACTATGGTACACTTCTGGCGTTTTTGGAACAAAGTTTTATCACGGAAGCCTCAAGATCCATAAATCAAAATTACAACGGAACACTGTGTTCTGAAATTGGTGAGGAAATCGACCAAAGTAAAGATTTATTGATCTTTTACAAGTACCATATATTCTGAGCACATAACTGTGTACAGTTTTCCAAATTTCGGATTTTTTGGGTTTGAACCATAATGGTGTGATTATGAATAAATTTAGAGATTTTGAGGTAAGTCGCTTGCCGTATAGCTGACTTTGTGACCACTTTGTGACACTTTCAACTCCTCAATTTGAGTCTAACCGAAGTCAGTTCCGAATAAAAAATCGAGAAACAAAATTGCCAAAAATTCCTCTAACTTATTGGAATCAGATAATGTGAATTTTGAGCAATTTATAAAAAGTAGAAATTTTACCTTGTTTATGATAATAACGACGCGAGATTTTCAAAAATATTAGTAAATTTTACGATTTGGTAAGCTCGATAATTAAATTACGTATTTTTTCAAATCAAGCTCAGTACGCCCACTGCAAAATGGAAAAAAATTGAAACAAAGGGCCTAGCCAACGTTGAATATCAATATATCCAAATCTCTACTTTTTGCTATGTATACTCAGACCGCCATTTTTTCTCTGATAAAAAAGAGTAGGAATCACATTGTGGAAGTTATTAGCCACAAAATTTATTTTTCCAACAATGATAACAACAGCGATTAAGCTTGAAAACATTTTATAGTCATTCGGGACCAAAGTTTTGAGTCGCTGACATTACAACTGAACCCGTATTCAAGCTTAAAACAGAACTGTTGTTTGGTTTACTCAGTTAACGCAGAATAACAATGTCCGTTAAGTATTACTGCTCGAGATTCTGAGATCCACAATTTAAACTGAATTGTTTCTATCATAGGTCTAATAAGAGTATAGGCGTCAAAATATGCAATATGGGTGACCCCCCAACCTCCTTAAGTAAAGCAGCGATGTGGCAAGAATTGGTACCTTTTTTCGATGTGATTTTGAGAAAAAAAAGTGAAAAATTTTTATTTATTTTTTATCGTAAAATGAAAGTGTCAACTTGCAAAGATGTTTATATTAAAATTTTACACCATAACTTAAGTATGTGTCACGAAAATCAAAACCACTTTTCAATTACAACTCCATTCCAACTGAACCCCGATGTGGATTTTTTTAGAGGCGATATTATAACTTCAGACATTGTCGGGTGTGATGCCTAATAGTGGGAGAACAATTACCACATGCAAAAATTCTTATAATATGAAAGTTTTTTTTCCTTAATGATGTATAATATATGAGAATGAAGAACATGCTTTTTAGGTAAAAAAGAATTGAACCTTTCATTTGTGAGTTTTAAATGATATATGAAAATATGTCGTTGACTTTTATAAAGTTAAGTAGTTCCTTATTATCCCGCTAATTTTTATATCATGATTTTTTTAAAAATAATTATAAGATTTTATATATATATTGTCTGCCATAATGTGCACAAACCGGTTCCCTTAAGCAAGTGTGTAAAATTTTTCATTCTAGAAGTCGAAAACTTATATTTCATGCTTGAGATCCTCTTTGTGCATCGGTTTATAATATCTGGAATATCCAAGATATGACCAGAAATTTCAACATGTGATTCGGCCCTGAATTTTTACGAGAGATTTCAAAAAACTACTAATTAAAAATTTGGACTTATTTGCGGAAAATTTCAAAATTTCTCACAAGAGTCGACAACAAAGACAAAAAAACCTTTCAAATATTTTTCAAAACAGCAAGTCAGAAATATGTAGACATGCATGAAAAAGTTAAAGTGGATATTTTCGTTTTTATCACCAGATTTCCAATAAAAAATCAAGAACATTTTGGACGAAAAATAGCTTAAAATTTCATAATTGCTTGAATTTTCAAATTTACGAATAATAAATAAAAGTTTGAACCAAATCGTTCTCTTAAATAGATAAAATATGATTAATGAGCTGATAACACATTTATTGTGGTTCAGCTAAACGAAATAAGCACCAAAAAAAAAACCACTATTATTTTTCGTAAGGTTAAATTGACGCCAGTCCTGCCACATCGCTGCTAACCCCCTTACAAATTATGAATAAAGATGAACACGGTTTTTTACGTCGAATACAAAATTTACCAGCTTCAAGTCTAATTTCGAGCAAGCAAACGTTTGAACGCATTGGATCAAAAATCAAAAAATACAAATGTAAAAAGTAAAAAAAAATTGTTTAAATATAAAAAGATTTATTAATGAAAAATAAGATATTCATATATGCTAAGAACCAAAAACAGTTCACTTTTCAAAAAAACGAGGCAAAAATATCAAAATGAAAAAATCGAATTCTTTAGTTTCAAATCGAGCCAATAGCACCCCTAGTCGAATGAAGAGTGAGCAATTGCGACCAGGCAACCAGTTTTAAATTAAATGACCAAGAACTGCGATTTATTCTCCGGAACAACCTAAAAAACAGTTTTAGCAGTAGATTTCGACATAAGAAGTTTCTTTTTAAAATTGAAGCAATAACGATTAGGCGACAATTAATTTTAATCGTTCCTCGTGAACTTTAGAGCGCACGCCCCAAATGAATACAAGTATGGCGTGGCCAAGCCAAATTTTCGATATCTAAGGCGAAGAAAAATCTTTGGCTTTGGCTTGGTTAATAAAAGCAGATTATGCCTGATATCTCATGAAATTACATCAACCACAACGTGAATTTTTTAATATTTTGTGTATGATCTCTCACAATCTCAAGTCAGAAACGTAAAAATTCAATTGGGCATAATGACATAAATTTTCAACGTTCAACATGAAGGAAATTTGTTAACATATGCGATTAAAGTCAATAAATCGTGATGACATATGAAATGTTTGACAATAAAAAAAGGATTTATAAGAAATTATGCAGTTGCACCAGTTGATAAGACCTATTGAATTCTCTCGGAAATACGTGGGTCGAACCAAACTAGTTAGAATATCATCTACTTAGGGCACTGCTTGGACTTTGCCGACTCTGGTACTTTTCGTGTTTTTTTTGCTGACAATACCACCTTGTAAAAAAGATGGGATAGATAGGGATGGGATGCATCACTTGGGATGGATGAAGGAGAGTGGAGGGGATGGATCTCCAGGGATGGCCATCCCCATATTATCCCTACTTATCCCTAAAGCCATCCCTTTTTATCCCCATTTCATCACGATTTTATCCCTACTATAAAAATGAAATTTCGATTAAATTTAAGGGGTTTAATGGGCATCAAATTAACATACAATCACAAAATTTATAAGATGTGGCATTACCCGTCCTCAGAGTACAAAATCCTAAATAATTTGAATGAACAAACAACGGCAAGATAATAGCACCTTATGAACCCTTGATTGCGGAATAGGCCGATTTCCATTGGTCCAGATTAAGAAAAGGAATCAAACCAATCCAAAGGCTCAGAAAACAACGCATATAGATATGATACCCGCCCTCAGAAAGTACAAATCCAAGTATTGAATGAAACAAACAACGCATGAGTATAGCACCTTACAACAACTCTTGATTGGCGGAATAGGCCGATTTCAGTCAGATTAAGAAAGGATCAAGAAATTAAATGCTTCAGATTTTAGCATTTTTCAAATATTGAAGGATTTGTACTCCGAGGGCGGGTGATCCCAATATAAACGTACAGCCATTTGTAAAAAACGGAAAATTATATGGAATTAACTGTCCGTGCTACAAATTATTTAACAGATGATTCTTTATAAACTTCAAACTTCATAAGGACAAGTCTGGTTTCGTCCTATACAAAAGAAATAATTATATACGGGTTGTTTAGACATAAATATCATCATGATTTTCAATTAAAAAATGTTTTTCCACGTTTCGGTTTATCCATTTCAAGAGTCGTACAAAGAACTAATTGCGTCTTCGCGAGTAAGTTTCTTAAAAAACTTCAAAAAAATAGGGCCGCTACGCCATGGCGCGCCATACGTATGGCCGATACGGTACTGAAACCATACGGTCAATGGCCCATAACTCACATTATTGCATATCTATTCCGAGTATGTAGATCAAAATTGCCTCGGTAAAAATACAAAACCACATTGTGTGTTCAATCAGGGATTTGATTGGTTGGTTGGCCCCGTCTCACTCTCGTTGTATTTGTTTGTATTTTTTGGTAAGGGTCAACTCGCAGTCAATAACCGAAAAAAATTTTGACTGCGAGTTTAGCCTGTAATAGCGGATAAACTCGCAAGTCACTTTTTCGAGAAAACTGGCAGTCAAAAAATTGTTTTTTCTATTTTGTTGTTTTTTGACGTGCGAGTTTTTCGAGAAAATCTTGCAGTCAGCCCAAAGTTTCTAACTGTATATACGACCTGAATGTCTATAGATTTAATCAGATATGATTAATATGTTATTATTATTCATAATTACTAAAATGGAGACGAAAAAAGTTTTTGACGCCACAGAAAATTTCCACCATGTGACATTTCTTATCCACTGTGATGAGTCCGAACCGTCAAAAAAGCGCAGCATAGAAAACCAAAGCCCAATTCACCAATAACGCTGAGCCAAAGGAAAATGCCTGTTTTTTCAATCAAAAAATAGACACCTCAGTGTTTATTTATCGCGTTAATTGTTTCAGAAAATATTGATTCACGCAAAAATGTTATAAACTTTTCATTTAATCTGCTAAATATCTTTTTCCTAAATACCTTCTGAATTTAGTACACAAACATTTTGACCTGAAATCTAAAGTTAGAAATAATAGGACACAAAACAATCGTCCAAAATTAAGCGTGTCCACCCATTAATGGGCAGGGGCTGTAAAAGGAAGCCAAGAAAAGGGGAAGTAGAAAAATTCTCGGAAAGAACGTAGGGACCTCCCTTTACAAGCTTGATTAAAGGGGTACTGTATCGGGAAAAAAGAGATTTGAGTTTGTTGAACAACGTCAAACGATCTGAAAGACAACAATATAAGTACAAAGACAAAAATCGTCAGTTCCGCGGAAAACGCTACAAATGAAGTATTAAGTCTGCTTGCGAATTATTTTTACTTCATAAATATCGATTGCTATCTGGAATTAAAAGTAAAATGATCCAGGAAATTAGACACAAAAAATACGATTGAACAAACATGAACAAAAATTTATCTATCATAGATTCACTCCGTCGCAGAAAAAAAAGAAAAACTTTTGACCTGATGCAGATAGAGTGAAAAAAAAATAAAATTTACCCTTTTTTCATGAAAGAAATTTAATATGTAGTTTGAATCATTATTATACTTCTTTAATATCTGGTATAATAACTGTTTCAAATAATAAAATATTAATACTTAGTTCCCATTTTAATATCTTAACGTGCGAGTTTTTAATTACAGTTTGGACGATTTGACTGCGAGTTATCAGAAATCTGGCAGTCAGAAACAATTGACAGTTCAATTTTGTTCTAGCAATCTACTGCCATTTTTTTAAATATTTGTTGATTTTGACTGCAGAAGTTTCCAGAAATCTGTGCAGTCAAAACATTTTGACTGCGATTGGTCCATACCACCGTATTACCTTGTAATTTTTTTTACCTTGTATATGTGGTTTTGGTATTTTTAACCTAGGCATTTGATCTACTGTAACTCGGAAGGGATTGAATAGGCCCTCCAGCAAAAAATCAGCAACCTGATAACAAAATCCTATGAGTTTAAAATTGAAGATCTAGGACAGTTTTTTTGACGCTTAAAAATTTGGTTTATTTTTTTTCCCGCATTCCGATCACTCGGGCGCTAATTCAGGGGTCGAGAAATATCGTTTTTTTTTTGTTTTTTTTCCACACAAAGCATGTTTACCTTTTTTTGGCAATGCTAATTAACTTTTTGTGGACATTAAATTTTTTGCTCGAGATGACCATCTCATGATCTTTTGTACAGTAAGGATCCACGTGTGTAATCCACCGGAAAATGAGTGTCCGAAAAACTCGAATTATGTCATCATATTTAAGGGTGCTTAAAAGATACGCAAGCATCGACTTGTGGAACGGTAAATAAAACAACTATGGGGTCTCAGATGACCCACAAGTGCATTACAGAAAGCTCATTATAACGAAATAAATGAAGTAATAACTGGTAGAAAAGTTTTTTGAGATTCATTTAAATTTAATTTTTCCGAAATTTTTTTTCGAAAATTTTGCTGATCCGCTGATTGGTTTGAAAAATAAACATGGGCTCAAAAAGTCACTTGACTCCGTAAATGAAAACCGCACTGATTAAATATAGACTAGAAAACATATTATTAAATATTTGTAAAAATCGAAAAATCGGTTGTTTAAGGGTTACTTAAAATGATAAAAATTTGCAATTTAAGGGGGTATGCGTATGGTCCACCATTAATATCGACTAATAGAAATAATGGTGGAATTGGGTTTGACAACTTCCTTGGGGGTTAATAATATATTACAAATTGGAAAAAATTACGAAAAAAAATTTTGGTAGCACGTGACAATAATCTTATCAGCGAATTCGTTTTTCAAAGTATTTAATTAATATAAACAGACCAAATCGTAGTTTTTGGGTCATACGTCCACTTATGAATGAAATTAAACATACTTTTTGGAAAAAAGATTAAAAAATTCAAAAAACTCAAAGATTTTTGCGCCAAAACCTCGATTTTTCGAGAAAAAAAACGTAAAAGTGAGAAAAAAGGGATGCACCGTTTGAGTCCGACCAAAAATTATTTTATTATCAAATTAACCCGCGCCCTGTGTTGAAGTTAGTTGTACCAGTTTTTGGTACATACACTTCAGAATAGATGGTGTCATATTACACTTTTTGAGAATTAGAAATTTTTCTGAGTATTTTCTAAAACATACTTGGAAAAAAAAAATTTTGCTAAAAATTTTTTTGCAGACGTTTTTATGACAATTTAAAAAAAATGAAAAAAAAATTTTCGAATCATATCGATTGGTGGAGACCCTAGGTATGCGACTCTGATTAGAAAATTTTTCTTGGTGGAAAATTAAACTGAAAACTAAAGCTCATGAAGAAAAACCGAAAATTTTGAGATCGAAATTAATTTTTGAACCATAACATCCAATAAGGTACCAGTATGTTAAACAATCAAGACACTGCAAAACTGCAATCTCATCTCTTCCCAAAGATGGTATATCAATTAAGCCAAATTCACAGATCACGTACACGGTAGTTTCAATCTTCAAAGACGAGAATTTTTTTAATCCGGCACTAATTATTTAGAACGCCAAATAACCGACGATTTTTCAGACATCAGACTCAAAATCTATCTCCTCCGAAGAAAATATTGCAAAATCTCAAATTTTCATCAAGTTTTTTAGAACATTTGTAGAGAGATTAAGACACGTTTTATACCCACCGTGTCAAAAGTGTTTTTTATTCCAATTTGTTTGTACAATATGAGCCCCCAAATCACCGAAGGCCGAATAAAAGTGGATTTAAAAAATTCATTTTGTCGAAAAATCAAGCTTCAGAATCCGACCCAGAGGCCGTAAAGCGGGATTTTATATTTTTATTTTAGTTGAAATGAGCCCCAAATCGCCGAAACCGATTTAAGGGAATTAATGTTTTTTATTTATAATTGTAGAAATGAGCGAAAAATGCCTAAAAGTCGAAAAGCATTTCATCAAAATAAATTTTGGAATTCTAAAAATAAAAACTTAAGAATTTTAGTTTAATTTTGAATTATCTTTTAATTGTTTCGATAGAAAAGTTTGATATTTTAAATAAATTATCTAATTTTGGAAAATAATGTACAACTCATATAGAACATTTGAAATACATTTTTTTTACGAAATTTAATTTTAATTTTAATAAATTTGAGATTTTTATAAAATTGGTCAATTTTTAGAGTTTGGAAAACTTCTTCCGAAATTTAAAACTTTTTCAAGAAATTTTATTATTTTTATTTTATAAAGGGGTGCCATAGAGTTCCTGCAGATTGGTACACTTTTTTCAGAGCACATAAATGAAACGACAAAAAAATGTAGAAATTTTATTTTTTTTATTTTTTATCCTTCAATAAAAGTGTCCATGTCCTGCAAACGTTCAAATTTTTAATTTTTTACATAACTAATATCTGGGAAACATAATAAAAACACGTTTTCACGGTACATTCCATTCCAACTAAACTGAACCTACAGATTTTTAAAGACAATGATATAAACTCAGACATTGTCGGTTGTAATGCGCCTGAACAGCTTGTTTTTATGTTGCAATGAAAAAATTTTCCGTGAAAGAAAGTTTTCCCCATGAAAAATGTCCAAAAATGGCAAAAAGTAGAGAAAAACACTTTTTTGAGATAGAAAATGAACCTTCAAGATGCGTTTTGAATATTAAAAATTTTCAACTATCTAAAAAAATGGCGCCTATTACACTCACAATTTTATTTTGAAAATTTGACCAGCATAAAAATTTAATATTTACGTGCCAAATGCCTTATCGACTGTAACCACCGAGCGTTAAAAAATTTATCGATAGTTAAGAAAATGAAAATCGCGCGACCAACTCATTAGTGACATACGGATATTAATAGATACCAAAACCTTATATGTGTTCTGCCGTGATTTTTTATGGAAAGTTCAAAAATACCACTAAAGAAAATTTTGGACTTGATTTGCAGAAAATTTCATAATTTTCTAAAAGAAGTCGACAAAAAAAATGACAAATAAACATAATTAATGATGCAAACCAGCAGTCAGAAACATATGTAGACAGCATGAAAGCAGTTAAAGTGGCTAATTTATTAGCATTTTTATTCATTAGATTTTAAAAAAAACGAATCAGAAAAAATTGGAACAAAAAATGCGGAAAATTTCATAATAGTTTGATTTTGTGAAATGTTTACGCATCTCAAAAAAGAAAACTCGAGCTCAAATCTTCCTAAAATGACATAAAATTAATATTTACAAGCTGAAACATATTTTATTCGTCGCTAACTATAATAAGCAAAGGTAAAAAATAAACTGACCTTATAATTTTCGTGAAAGTTATAACGACCCGGTCTGCTGGGTTTATGGATCCCCTTAAGATTCTTTGTTTGAAGACATTTACAATGTCCAACAAATATAAAAATTTTCTCAAAAATTTACAATAATTTCAAATTCCGACATTTTTTCAAGAAAAATTTGAACCATTTTTATTAATTGATTTGATTTACGACGTTCAGATATATTTTTTTAAGGGTATGTCTGTGAAAAAGTTTTTCTGGAAGTGAGAGTTCATCAGTCGACGAAAACAAATCGAGTTGGGAGATTTCGCTCTTTCATTAATGGTTTCGTGCTAGCCGCCATCCTATGAATTAAGCCATTTGAAGAAAATCACTCTCGCTGTCTAACCAGCCATATTTTCTCTCAAAAACAAACTGACTAATTATTAATATACATATTGCACCTAAATTAATTGATACTTTATATTTTCTCTTTTGTCTAGTAGACAAAAATCGTTTAACATTGTCTTTATTTTATAAAGTTATAATTGAGCAGAACAAAATCCGAATACTGAAATTTTTTTGAAATCTAGAGATTTCAGGCAAGTCAAATTATAGTTTTTTCCAAATCACTGGAGTTTTCTATTTAAATTCTGAATTTTTGTTAAATTTTGAAAATTGGCCAATTTTAAGAAAAAATTCCAATTTTTATATAAAGGTTTAATTCAAAGATAAAAAACATTATGCAAATTTTATAGAATTTGTTAATTTTGTTTCAAAATTTAGAATAATCATTCAATTTTAAAAACTTTCAAATTGCCCATTTTTTCGAAAAATACAACTGAATTCTCTTCTCCAAATTACAAAAAATTAAAAAAGTTCTCAAAATTGGAAACTCATTTTTCAACAAATGAAAAATATAAATCCCCCTTTATCGGGCCTTGGCACAATGAGGGCTTATTTTCAACAAATTGTAAATATAAAATCCCGCTTTACGCTTTCGGCCGAATTGGCTATTTTCAAACAAAATTGATAAAAAGAATGACATACTGTGGATCACTGATTCTGGCTCATTTATGTGTCATAACAGATATCCCTACTATGCGGTCAAACTCATGAAACATAAATGCGCCAAAATGGCCGATAGCTCTGTTTGCCACGGAAAGATTATCTCCACCATGGGCTAAATAAAGAACCGCAATTCCTGATTTATTCATCTCACTTTGGACTTAATAAAAAATAAAAAAATTATCTAATTAAACTTTAATTAAATCGCAAGACTCCGCAATAAACACCCCAACAAGTACTAGCCGAGTGAATCTTAAATTGAGCTAATTAATATACCGTTGGAAGGAATAGAAAAATTTTGGGGCCCAAATTTTTGAAAAGTGGGGGTTTTCCCCCCCTCTGAAACCTAACCTACTGTACCTATTGTGTTTATGGTCAAAAAAATAATTGTGATGCACTTTCCTCGCAAGATTTAGCAATCGATCTACAAATAAGCCAGTTCGGTTTCTCCATGAGCTCTTAGTTTCATATATTTTCACCGAGAAAATTTCTAATCATAGTCCATACCCCCTTAAATTTGAACAATTCCCGTGATTTGAGTACCTGTGAGCAACCCAGTTTTCTGATTTGTACAAAAATTTTCAAATTACAGGTTAAGATTTTACCTTCTGTTGATTAAATTTGTAAAATTGATTCCGTTTTTTGATTGGTTGAATCTTAGAAAGACGTAAGTTTGCCAAAAATTACTCGTTCCATCAGCGTATAAGCAGTTTTACATAATTTAGAAAAAAGAAGGTAAAAATCTTACACCCTGTAGTGTTTCTAAGTATAAATAAATTAGCGGTTTCATTCCGGATCAAAAGACTTGAGCATTTTTATTTTCAACCAATCTAGCGACGCAAAATTAATTTCAGAAATTTCTTTCTAAGGGTAGCTTTCATTATTCTTCATATTGACTTTCCTAAATTCTTATATAAAGTTGTTTATGCTAAATTGACCAATTTGCAATTTGATCAACCCTTAAACAATCCATTTTCCGATGTAAAAAAATTTTAAAATATGTTTCAAAGTCACATTTAACATGCTGGTTTTTTTCCGGTGTCAAAACTGACTTTTGAGCCATTTTCATTATTCAAGCCAATCAGCGAATCGCCAAATCTTTATATAAAATTCCGAAAAAATAAATTAAGTATGAATCTTTAAAAAATTTCCTAAGCTAATGGTTACTTTCAATTATTCTTATAATTAGCTTCCCTGTAAATGCCTAATAACCGTGGTTTTGTTAACACCGACCAAATCATAAAACGCCGCTAGCACCACCTGTGGTCAATTTGAGACCTATAGTTCTCAAACCATTTTCACAAAGTCATGCTGCGCAACTTTCAAGGGGTAGGTGTTCTTTTTTTTGAGGCCTTATAGAAATAATATACTATACGGTTATGACTAAAAGTGACCCAAGGCAATCTTGTGTGGCAACATTTTTTTCAAAGACAATTTAGAACAAAGATCAGGAATCTTCCAAAAATTCGCAGGCAAAATAATATTTTAGTGGCACAACCCTATTCTACCATGATATAAAGATTTTATTGGATGAATATGGACCCGCCTAAACGGACTTGACATAAAACATTCCGGAATGTCCCTTTAGCGAATTCTATGAAATTTCAATTATTTTTAAAAGCAAAAATGTTAAACCAATTACCAAATTGACGCGTTGTTCAATTTATAGCTAACAGATTTGATCAGTGAACTCTCAAGCTT
>SCLH01001997.1:45689-58999 GCA_004367855.1 Oikopleura vanhoeffeni | reverse complement strand
TATTCAAAAATTCCTTCTCATCACTTTTACCGCATTATATTTATCTACCTTAGTCGAAAAAATGGCTTCATTCTAAACATTTGTCTAAAAGAAGATAGAGTTTGAAGTCGAAAAACTGGCAAAATCGGCGTTTAAGTGAGATTCTAGAAGAAAAAAGTCAAAAATCGAAAAATTTCTTCTCATCAATTTTTTGTTCTTATTTATTCGCTACTTTGTGTGAATTTTGAGACGCTTCGTATGTGGGGTCTCAAAGAAGAAAGCTTTAAAAAAAACCGTTTAGTGCTCTAGAATAGACTCACCACCTGGTGGTGTGATGTAACAAGGTTGACTTTGAGATGTGTAATCGTTAGGCGAAGGCTAGACCTATAAACTAGTATCCTAAGATTTCTCACAACTACCCTACAATTATTATGAGGCGGGATTGAAAGTTACCAGATTACGACGCCCACCCCCTTAAGAATCGAAATTTCGAGCAGCAATTTAGCAGAAAGTCTCCAAAATTTGAGAGCACAAATTTTCAAACTGATATTAACGGCTGAAGATAAATCTACTATTTTGAAAAATTGCTTGCGTCTTAAACTTGTAAATGTTTGCTTTTACAAATAAGAAGCTGTGAAATTATTTTGTATACACAAGCATTTTTACGAGTACAAAAAATTTGAAAACCATGAAGATTGGCAAAAATGTCCAATAACACAACAACTGGTTAATTCTTAGGAAAAAAATTAATCATGTTTATTCGGAAGAAAAGATTTAATTTGACGAGGAAAAAAAACAATTTCTTCTCAATCCATCGGCAGCATTCCAATTTCTCGTGAACAGAAAAGTGAGATAATTATCGAAAAATTAAATTGGAAGAGGGGGTACCCAAAAGCCAAGGTTGAAAAAGGAATAAGCTAGGGATTATTAATAAATGTATTTTGTAATTTAACTTCAAAATATAAAATAAAAGGAGGGCATGTTTGAATAAACCAAACTTTTATAAAAAATTTCATTAAAGGGGGTATCCGACGGGTTTTACTGATTTTCAAAAGTGAGTCATGAGCTAACCGCAATGCCTTTCGTGGTTAAACTTCGCATTCAACGAGATATTTGTTAGGACTTTTCAAAAAAATTTTGTATGCCCAGACCGGCCGGTTTACCGGTCCTAAAAGTGATTTTTTCCATTTTTGGTACAACTTCATCTAGCCCCTGTATATAAAAAATTTCTCTATTTTTCGAGATAAACTTTAATTTGTAAGGTTGAGGGAGTACTGGTCGCATTTAAAGAATCAGGTATGAAATTTTCCAGATTATTTCTAGAATGTTTTTTTATGAAAATATAGACGAAAATGAGTTGATAAGAAGTCTTTTTATTCTCATTAAAAATCAAAAAATTATTTTTATCGCGATTTGGAAATAATGTCTATCGTTATTGTCAAAATAATAAAATTAACGAGAAATTCAATCGCTGTTTCCGAACAAACAAAAACAAAAATAAAACTTTTGGACCTTGGTGCTCTGCTTTTACTCTTTGGTGACTCATTAATACCATTTTTAAATTTCTTGTGTCAAAAATACGAGATAGTCGTAATGCAATAGAATTTTTGACCCCCTAAATTGGTCTCAAAATTCGCTTATTATTTTACCGCTTTATTTTGAAAGTTTTCATCTATTTGGATAATATCTGTTCCAGTTTTTTGCTGCTGGGGAGACATTCTGCCTGTTCAAAGTCGGTTTTGTGAAATGTTTCACGAGTTTTAACCAATTTGAAAATAATTTAAGATATATATAAATTTCAAACAGTGTTCACAGATCAAATTTTTTATCTCATTTTTAAGCTTCATCATTTAAATTTAAAAATTGAAGACCGTTTAAAAGTGGTAAATTACTAAGTAAGAACAACAGTTGGTTAGTCTAATCTCTGACTTTTGAAACTCAAAATTTTAACAAATGGCAATCAAAGTTCATTTCCTCAATCATTTTCAAATATTGATTATATTTATTCATTGGAAGCGATCAAGCATTATAAAACGCAATTAAAATATTTAACCGAATGTGGTATATAAGCTCACATGTAAACTTTAGAAAAAACTCAAAGTGAATAAAAAAAATTTAACTCGAATGAATACTTTTGCTTTTATATCATTTATTATTAATCTATTGATATCAGCTTTCCCCGATTATCAATTATACAAAATGATGGGGTATTTAGCAAAAACAGGTGACAAAGTTTTCAAAGTTTGTGCCAAAGAATTCAATAGTTCACGGTTGCCTTCATCATCAGATAGATAGCCGTTGGGCCATAAGCAAAGATAAGCTATGGGCCATAAGCAAATTTGAAAACAGCCTGAAATTTTACTATCGACAAATTGTTTGTTCAGAAAGAGATGGCGTATTAAAAATGACTTTTTATTGGTCTTTAACTCAAAAACTGGGATGGAAGATTTGAACAAAAATAGGTTATGAATTAAGATATTGTAACACTCTGGTTGATTGCGTGTAAATAGGGGATGCCCAACCTTGGACTACCACAACTAAGTTCCACATTGTTTACCTTAGCAAACACAAAAAGTTGTGAATGCGGGAAATCACATCAATAATCATACCGACGGACCTCAAACACAAAATATTAAGATTTATTCAATAATATTTTCTCAATATTATCTGAAAATGGTTCCTAAAAGATAATATGTTAATCTTGCATAACATTAACTGCGCTCTTAAAGCCACACAAAAAATAATCAAGATGCGGGTTTGTGCACGAGCAGATGTCTCGGTGGGACTTGTATGTTCAGATTGAAAATATCACCTGGTAATTTTGAAAAATAGGAAGTTATTCAGGTGAAATTTTCAATGCGGGATATAACCAATAACTGTCCAGTGAAAATAGGAAAATGTGTGCGGGCGCCCGCTGACCAATCATATGCGCGCACACAAAAATAAAAAAAATATTAATCTCTCACTGTTGCTTCCACCTAATTGGTCCGCTTCCGATTGACTCATTTAATACACGAGCCTAATTGGCTATTTTTTAGGGCTACTAATGTAAAAAAATAGAAAATTAAGAATAATTCATTTTCCTTGAAAATACAAAACTGCACGCAGTGAGACTTTTTCTGACACGAAAATAAATTTTAATACACTATTAACAAAAATTAGAGTCTAGAAAAACTTTAACTGGGCAAAAACTAGGGGAGTTTCAGATACTAAAAAGGACTCAGTTAAAGAATGGGACGCGCATATTTTATTCGAAAACCAATATCAAAAAAGAAGGCAACATGATTGGGTTTTTAAAATTTTGAAACGGGTAATATTTTTACTATTGATTTCAGGGCAGTGAAATGTTATATCACAGCTCAATATAAGCTTGTGATTTCAAGATAAATTTTTGAAAAATTGAACTTTCAAGAAATTGATAAATATTATTTATTCGCGAATTCTTTACTATAAGAGCTGCCAATCAAGGTTAGAATAAAATGGATGAAGTATGTTTTGACTTTGTTAACCCTTGGAGGCTCCTGCACGACTTAAGGGGGTGGTCGAGGCAATCTGGACCTTTTTAAACTGCGCCTTAAGAATAAACGGAGAATGCTGTGATAAAATTAAAAAAAAATGATCATTTTTGCGATTTAGCGCCACCTAGGAAAAAAATTAAAATTCCGGGCCCGAACATTGATTCTCACGTGAATAAAATGGTCATTCGTGAAAAATCGTAAAAATTGAGTCATGCACGAAGGATTCATCATCTCAAAGATTCATCAAAACCTTGTCTTTGCATACAAAGTATAATGAAGTTACTACTGTTCTCCGTTTATTCTTGACGCGCAGTTTAAAAAGGTCCAGATTGCCTCGACCCCCCCTTAAGGGGTGCAACTTTGAGAGGTTATCACGGGGAAAATAAAAGTGATTTGAACTTAAGGGCCTCGGTGCATTTTGACAGATACGGATATCCTCGGATATGAGCTCTTGATGAAAAACTTTTTACTGGATTAATATATTCTTCTCAATATACCATCAAAATGATGTTTCATAATCCAGGCAACTTTTGTAAGAACAGAATTTTCGAATTATTGCTTTTAAGAAAACTGCTTAAAGAAAATTTTGAGTTCGAATGAAACTCTCCGAATTTGACAAATTATGCGAAATTTTTGAAAAAAGTTCCGAACATTATCAAAATGACTTATTTTGTGTTCAAATATTTTTTGCATAATTTGTTTTAAATCAACGAAAATAACTCTTCAATATAGATACTTTAACTTTTCGCGTAGGTGACCACATATTTTTTATTTGCTCTTTTAAAAATCATATGACACTTTTTTGAGATTTTTCGTGGAAACTTTTTGGAAATATTTGAAAATTTTCCTCATTTCTGGTTCAAAATTTTTCAAACTATCTTTTCTGAAATCCTTAGCAGAAAATATTGGGAATGCACACTTTCACTATATTTAAATATGTCTACGTTTTGTTTCTTCGCTCTCGTTTAAACTCTGAATCGTACCCGATGTGTTTTAGCTTTTGGGGTGTTCCCCGAGGAGATTCACGCTTAACCAATTAGAGCGGGCGTTTCAGTCCTCCCTCGGATGAAACCCCAAAAGCCTAAAAACACAATTCGTAAACTATTTTGAATGAAAATGCCCTTTTTAATCAAGAATCGAAAACTAAAATTATTTCACCGAGACTTGCTCATTTGGTAAGCCGACCTGTCGACCATTTCAAATTTTATAAATTAGACTCATGAGAAAAATATTTCTTTCGATGTGCTAAAATTTCGATTTTTGTTTTCGTCTTTTTTCCAAAATTTGAATTTTCGATTTTGACTTTAAAATCCTTAAAATTCAAAATAATGAAATTTTTGATGGTCGACAGGACCGTATTTTTAGGTTCCTAATTAATAAAAAAAATGAAATACATTTTACTGTAATTTAGACACCGAAAGAAGCAAACGCGCGTTTTTTGAGTGTAGTTTTGAGTGTTGTTTCAAGAGACGATTTATTAAGTAAAAATAATCAATCTGAAAAAAATTCGGATTATACAACATAATCTCAAAAGTGCCAACTTGTATTTGAAAAAGTTTTTATACGAAAATGTTGAAGTGGCAAAAAGTTTCCTATCAAGATAAGAAAATTGAAAAAGTGCAAATCTGTCAAAATGCACCGAGGCCCTTAATTGTACTCTAGTCCTCGAGGTTAAGGATAGGCTTAAACTTTAGGAGTATTTTTTATACAATTTTTAAATTTATAATGACATAACAATTAATAAAAACTAATAAAAGAAAGTTATTACAAAAATTTTCTTTTGATCCAAACTGAAATTTTGGTCAAAACATGGTGGTGGTGCATTCTAACAAGGAGAAATGATGAATGTGGAGAGTTATGCTATTCCTGCTTAAGGGTCGTGATGGGAGAATTGCATTGGTGTACATCGGATGAGACGGAAAGGACGCAAGATTGAATTCAGTGGCTGCGTAGCTTTTTACTGAAAATCGAGGATCAAGTTCAATTAGCAACTACATAACGATACAAACAACGGAATAAATCGTTGGTCCATACGTAAAAATCTCCAGCAATGTCACAAATTTAATCTACCTATACCGTTTTCGAAAAATGAACTATCTAAACAAAAAATTTTAATGTATTTTGCTCTTTTCCGAACTCTTAGTTTTTCACTCATGTTTTTTACCTACTCCTCTGTCTGAGTCTGCTGCATTCAAATCTACTTCACTTCCTTTCTTTTAACTACCTAGTAACCTCCCTAAAAAGTTACAACAGTCGCAACGTTAAGCTCTCAAAAAGTCACTACCATCGTTTTTTGTTCGACCAATCAAATACGAGAGTTCTGACGGGTTCACAGGGTGTATTGCCTTTTTTAACAATGAGTGGCTACAGTGTTATACAGGTCAACGCGATCTTTATAGACATTGTAATACACACTTGGAACTTCAATTAATATTTTGTACGTCCTTACAATTTATTAAAAGCGATCTCTTTTTTGACTGAGCTATACTCATAACTGGAACACGAGTCGAAAAGTGTTTCAACTATACGGTATGCTTTAATAAATCGTCAAATCAAGTCACCCACATTTAATTAACACACAGTTCTTGTTAACATAATTACCATTTCTGCAAGAAGTTCTTTACAATTTATTATATGGAAAGTCAAATCTTTTTAATAAAGTTCTATAATTATCGAAAAAAAACTCCACTAGATAGTAGTCCGCATCAACTTTAATAATATGAAATGCTGCAAAATTATTTGAATTATATATTAAAAAATGATTATATCACAGCAAAATGCTGAGATTGATATCACGTTTTATTCAAGAACTGATGGTACTGAAAAAACACCACTTTTAATTAATGTGACAAGTGGTCAAAAAAGTACAAAGAGTTTAAAAATACATCTGAAGATTGAAAAAAATACCACGAAAACAGAATTAAGAGAGTGAATAGATCAGCTACTGTTAATCCTGAGTGTTCGGTTAAATCTTGTAAGTGCACGGCTAAAGTTCGAATTTTCTTTTAGTAGAATATTACTAGTAAAATTTTAAAGTATTGGTAATGGTAACAAGGCTAAATATTTTTATAATTTAATAACCCGAATTTGAGAATTTTACAAAATTGGACAGTTTTGTTTCACGTTTCACTTAATTGCCATACTAACTGCTCGATCAAAAGTTTCTACACACAGTATCAGAAAGATTTCAGAAAATCTATGACTTTTAATTCTCTAAGGTCTAAAAAACCAAAATATCAAATGACCCTTAGTAATTATAAGTTATAATTTATAACCCCCCTTACTTTTCACATCCAAACATTTTTTTCAAATTTGATTATTTCGAAATAAGGTGGTTCTATTTTGCTTAAATTTTCCCTTAATATACAGTCCGATTTTGAAATTTGGATTCAATATTTAGACACGTGGCACTTTCATGAAAATTCTTTTTTTAAAAGCTAGACTGACATTATTTTGAAAAAAGGGGTGAATATTCTAGAGATAAATACTACTTCAAACTCAATACAAAATTAAAGGCGAAGCCAATCGGGAAAATAAGTTTTTTAAAAGCCTGTGAAATTTTAGTCAATTTTAAGGCGAAGTATGTTTCCGAATATCAATTAAGGGGGTAGCAGCGATGTGGCAGACTGGCAAATTATCCAGAATAATAACACTTAGATTCAAATTTGTCTTGAATATTATTCTCTGGATTATTTTAAGCAATCTAGCCGTGCCCTTGAATTTAGTTTCAAACTTGGAACGAAAGATTATTCCTCCATTTTTTTCTCTTCAAGCCTTATAAATACACTAAAAGATAATCCACCTGTTTATGATTCAAATTTGGAATTAACCATTTTGCAATAAACTGTATTTTTGCAAAAATGTGCTATTTATTTGTTCCGCTATTGATTTACCGCAATTGTTACGCAATTGTTGCTGTTTTATTTTTTTTAACACTTTTTGTTTGCTCTGTAAATAAAATAATAAAAAGAACAATGGATTATATTTGTGGTAGTCCAAGGTATGTGTTCCCGTAAATAGTGGCCTTCTGTAAAATAATTTGTTATCGGGTGGTCCTTGCTGATCAGATTGACAGCCATAATATATTAAGATTGAGCACTACCGACGGTATAAGAGAGTGCAAAATCACAGAATTTTTTTTGATTTAGTTTCTGCGGAACGTGGACGAGATTATTTGTTTGAAAATATTAAGATGAGCCACACTTTGGACCAAATTGGAAATGGATTCCCGATGGTAGTACCTGATGGTAGTCCTGCGGGTTTATTCTTTCGTAATAATTATTTTTCATGAAAATAAAAATGTTTTTCCGGTTATTTTATTGATTTTCTGTAATCACTTGGCAATCTGGATGTTTGAACAGTGTGATCAGTCTTTCTGTGAGAGTAATTATCTCTAATGTATAAGACAAATTGTCTTAGACAATCAAGAAAAAAAATTTAACATATTTTTAACTTGTCAAAATGACTTTTCGTTATTTTTTGTTATCTTGATTTGGTCCCCTGAAGTTCGATATACAATCTTCGATAGTATGTTCAGCAGATAAATCTTTATTTCAAATTTTGTGTTAAGGAGGTGGGCGTCGTGTTTTTTTGAGCCCTTTATAAAATTAATTTATGATACATTAATCTCGGTTATGACTAAAGTTGACCCAAGGAACCTCATGGTGGCAATTATTTTTTCTAAACAATCTAGAACAAAATCTAGAATTTTCAAAATTCAAATATTTTTTAGCTTTAACCCGCATAAAACAGGTGCTATTGACACTTAATTACATTGAAACGTAATCTGCACCAAGTATTTCGTCTTTTTGCCTTGCGTGTGTGTCTCGATGGGGATGCAAAAATACCACCAATTAACTTGAAATTGGTCCAAATTTTTTGGAAAAATCAAAGAATAAATTGATATGTTGTTGTTGTTTGAGCCTTAGTTCATGACGTACCTCTCTTATGAGGGGTTGGGTGTAATATGAACAAGGCTGTGTGAAGGAATGTTTTTTAGTCGTTATTCTTGAATTCAGGTGAAAGAAAACAATCAGGAAAATTAGATAGTGTTAACCATCAGATTTGGGTTTATTTTGTATGTCCTCGAAGTGCCGTGAAACGTTACAACACATCAAAACAACCAAATCATTCTGCTGGAATAATATTCAACTGAACTTATTTCACTTATGGAACACCAAATAGAATAGCTTTTTCAACGAAGTCGGAACCGTGATATTCGAAAAATATCAAAGTTTAAGAATATGTCGTTTTATGCAATTGGAAACAAAATTGATTTGAAGCATAATCAGATTAAAGGCAGTTTTTTGGCTGAATTTTATTTTAAAGCAAGAATTGACGAGAATGAACAATTTTGTAATGGGAGAGAACATATTTTTACCGGTTTTCGTACCGGTTACGGGTTGAATCCATCCTTTACGTATTGTTCAATGACTCAATGAACTTGCCAGTTGATAGAGAAGGTTTAAGTCTCAGTATTCTTTATTTCTTCTTTATTCTTATCTGTCTTTAAAAAAAGTGGTTGAAGGAAATTCTCTCAAAAATTCTGCGCAAGTGCGACGGTGGATCACCAATCGTCAAATAGGAGCAGAAAGTGTAAAAATTCAATTTTTCGGTCCCGGTGTGGGTCATGGTACGTATCTCCTTCTTTACCTTTAAATTGGTCCTGATAATAAGATATACCAGACGCAATAATATCCTCTGACAATTGATTCTTTCGCTGTCACTTGAAAGGAACAAGAGGTCTCTCATGTTTCATCCATATAATTCATAATATTCTGTGAGACATAAATTTTTGTGTCTGAAAAAAAACTGATATTGGTACAGCGAGAGAAAAATGCTTTTCCTCAAATTATATAAGTTTATATAAAATCCTCTCAATCCTTAATGTTGATGAGTTATAGGAATTTAGGCAATTTTATTTGCTATACTCGTTTCGCTTTTGAATTTTTGAGAGCTGAGAACAAATTAAAATTGTCGATCGCACTGGCAATGTCGTCTTTCAGCTCTCTCTTGAACAATAATGTTAGATATCTGGCATCAGTTTGCCGGTGTAGCGTCAAGAATTACAATTTTAGCAGCTTAATTTCAATTTTAATCATTTAAACATACGTCATTATAATTTATTGTTTTGTTTGTTTTAGGGACTTTTGATTTGGTGTCTTAGGCCGACAAGTCAAAAATCTTATAAACAAATAGGCAAATTTTGGCGTATATATTTGTCACTCGCCTGTCTCCGGCAGCCTGAACTCACAATATTCAATTATGCAGAAGGATAGAAAGGTGTAGTTCGAACTGCGTTGTTGTTATATTAAGAAGCTGGATGCTTTGAATAAGCGCTCGCAGGTGATACCTGGGGAAGAAGGTTGGATATAGGTATAGTAATTATCTCTTGATCTCAAATTTTATAATATTGCCGCGATAAGTGTTGTGTTCATCTTGTGTTGGTTACAAATCTCGTCTAAGCGAAGCACGGAGATTGGCTCTTTACAGAGAAGCGCTCTCCATCCATATATTTTTTCCTCAAATCTATACTTTATTAAAATTGCTTCAGCTCAAATTTAGATACACAACAATATGTTTTAAATTGTTTTTCCTCGACATATATCACTATCAAAAATTTATGTGCCGTTGTGATTTTGCGAAACGAATAGGAAAAATCAATATTTTCTGTCTTTCGTCATGACGTTAAAAATGTAGATAATAATAGAAACTTTTCCGTTTGTGTCCAGATTCTTTTAAAAAGATATCATACATAGCAACCCCAAATGGTGCATCTTAGGAACTCCGGTGACATTTAGGGCCTTAATAGATTTGACTTCTTGGAGATACATTACAATTTAGAAATGCGAATATTTAAATTGCAGTCCTTTAATACCAGAACAGATATTTTCGTCTCTGCGATAGATTTGTTTTGCGAGGGATATGCGAAGAATTAAAATTCTCTCTTTTGGATTCCTTTGCTATACTCGAGATTTATACTCACTTGTTATATAGTTGTGATGGATGGGGAAAGTGTGGAGAGTCTCATCTACCCCTCCTTTAGCTTTTTGCCTTAATATATTGCTCGTGTTCGGCTTAGACCTCTTCCTATTACTTACATTATTCTGTCCTTATAATCTCAATGTCCTCTGCTTCGTGCTCGCTTGTGTTATCGAACGTTATTTTAGTGCTCGCGAGTCTTAACGCCAATCTAAGCAAAAGTTGAGTTAGTAGTGAATATATTTAGTTGGTTTATTTCAACTACGTAATTTGGAGTATCAGCTACAGTCCATAATATTCCTTTCGAAATCTGAATTACGCGCGATATTCAGTTAGTGTTAATAAACCAAAGTATACCAAAAATACAATAACCAGCGAGTTTTTATACGAAAATGGTAATTCTGTGTGTGCATATGTAGTTCAATAATTTTACTCGCATAGCGACACCCAATAGGTTGGATATGTCAAAAATAGACTGTCCAAAATATGTTCCAACTCACAGGATTGTAGTAACATGCGTTTATAAAATGAAGATTGTGTAATAATGACATTCTCTTCATATAAATTTTTAGTACGCATTTCTTTATGTGCTCTCCGAATGTCAAATATTTTGGGCTCTAGAAACATTTGTCAATAGCGTGGTCGTTTCTCTAAAGGTTGAATAATAATAAATAATAATTTGTTTTGTGAATAGTATTCTCGACAATTTGTGTCATAAAAGATAGATTTGTATTGCTACAATTAATATAAGACCATGTCTTCTCCCAAAATAACGATTGAGAAGTGCCGGGATTTGGTTGTAAATCGTCGGAATTCAGATCTTTGGCAGTGCGGGATATGCATGTCAAAGGGACGGATCGTCCTTGGCTTAGATTCCGAAGTACATTGTATATCGCTATGGCCTATTTAACAACTATTAACGCATCAATTCTTTGTATCAGGAGGATACCCAGTGCGTCGATGGCAACTGACTATTTAGTCTCCCACGACATTTTGCAACCTCATTATTGGCTCTTAGGGGCTCTTAACCCGAACCGGACAATACGTTTTAAAATTGAAAGTGTGTCTTCTTACTGTCCGAGTAATGTTTCTGTGATTTATAGAAGTAATTTGAATCCGTACCCAATTTAATCACTATGGATATTTATTTGATCTAACCGCAGGCAATTGAACATAAAAAGATATTTCTTATGTCAATTCTTTGTTTTCACCCCTTAGTTTTGTCTCTTTTTTATGTTCTTACAGTAGGGATATATAATTGCACTTGCGGGTCCTCATTTTACAAGTACTTTAACTGCGGTGACTTATTTTTTATCATTAATTCTTTTTAAATTACTGGTGTTTAGTCTTTTCGAATTTCTGCTGAAGATGTCAAATCAACCTTTGATATATGTTTCGAAATTATATAATATCATAAATACTAATGTCTCAAAATTCAATTTCGCATACTCTGATAATAATTCATCATAAAATTTGATCAACCTAATTTCATTATGGTTTTTTTTAAAAAATCAAATTCAGCTATTTGAATAGCCTCTGAAAAAATGTATTTATCTTCTGGATCGAATGCCCCCTCCTCACATACTTCCAAGAGGCAACTTTCTCATAATTATTCTTGGTTATTCTGTGTTAAAAGCCACAGCAAATCTGGTGGGAGTACTTCATTTTCTGAATCACAACTAGCTGGTTAGTCTTATCAGACGAAAAGTCATATAAAATATACTTAATTTTCCTCAAATATACTAACTTATTGGTAATCTAATAATAATAAATAAAATCACTTCTTAAATACAGTACAACAAGATTTCTGTGCTATTTGCATTAAAAAGAACAGCCCTAAGCTGAGAATCGAACCCGGATACCTTTAGCCAAAGTAAGGAGCGCTAACCAGTCTGCCCACAAATACCATGATCATGATCCTCTATATGATATTGTGAACACTGGAAGGCTGTTAATATATAATAAACTTATGTAATAATACATAATGATTTTTGCACCTGACGGGCGAATAAATTTATTAATATATTAACACATGAATGTGGGGAAGGTTGAAATACTTAATTTTGCTTATGATAAAATACATAATGTGGCATATGTTCGAAATTTCAATTTCCGCATTACCTGATAATTATTCATACAAAAAAATGATCATAATTTCATTATGTATTTTTTTCAAAAATTAAATTTAGCTATTTAAAATCAAAAAAAGATCAATAATATGAGTTTTTTTTAAAAATTGAATTTAGCTATTTATTAATAGGAATTATACGGTTTTTTCAAAATAATTTCTTTTAGTTTCTTAAAAGGGATGCGAATACCGCGGTATAGGTCGATAGTATACGATAAGCCTATACCGTATAGGCATACCTAGGCTATACGGTATAGCGGAAGTGGAACCATGGTGACGAGCGTAAAAGGCCAGATTCGCAGATCGCATTCATTAAATATTACAGCATTCTAATATAATATGATACATACGTACTCATAAAATCGAATGATAATGGAAGACCTTAAACCAAAAGTTGTCTCAACACATCCTAAAGGTGCAGTTTCCAACTTTGCAATATGACTTTGGAAGAAGAGAATATACTCGTGGTCGTTGGGGCGTGATGGTTCAACATTCAGCGCTTTGGTTCGAAGGTCCGGGTTTAATTCCTTCATTCATCTCTAATTGTTCAAGTTATAATAACATAAGAATCTGGAGTTACTGTAATTTCAGAACTATTAAACTACTTTATTAGATCAAACTATCAATTTTTTGAAAAATTTTTTAAGAATTGGACAGAGTAAAAGCCATCGATTACTTTACACCTTTATGTGTCGTTTTTAATT